>JAUUDW010628494.1:0-5000 GCA_032361385.1 Panulirus guttatus
TCTCTCTACATTTCAATTAGGGCCCGGCCTTGATGTGGACTTTTGTCCGTGACTGGAGCCTTCAACATAAAAAAAAACAAAAACAAGTGGTTGGTATGTCTAACTGTGAGCTGCATCCCATAAAGACATGATAACTGCACTATACAATTTATTTGTCATAGAACAGAATGAGGCTGGATAGAATATGATATCATACGTCAAACCGGTGACGATTTGCTGCAATGGTGTTCACAAATTAATCGTAAGAAATACAATGACTTGCAACGTAAGGGTTGAGTTGCCAAATAGGACTATAATATATGATTATACAGTGACAGTGATATGCTTCATACCCATATCACTTGGCATCAGCCATATGACAGCCAAGCGCTGTTTCTAATGACTACATATCGGACGCAATGGTGATCGAAAACCTATGGCTTCGTCGTGGCCGACAGCTCATATAGACGACGGACTGACCACCCATCGTATCCCCTGGAGAAGGAGGCTGTTCATACCAGCTGCCTTAATTCCATATTTCTTCCAAACAATCTCGAAGGTATTACACATACTTCAGCAGCATTACAGCACATTGCACTCAATCAGCGGTAGCAATGTGATCCAGCTGTTTGAATAAATGCGTATTTTGTTGTAATATTTCAATGCCAATGTCAACAGGACCTCGGTTATTACGAACCAATGCTGATAGTGGCACATTTTGGTACCAATTATTAATACAGTTTCAACATCACACTATTATCATTACAGTTTTGTTACCACCAACAGATAGTGTAAGAGTAATAACATATTTTATTTCTAGCCCCACCAAGCCATGCTGTAATCATTACCCGGCAGCTAACGTTTGTCCATGTCGTCTGGCAGTGTGCATGGCTGCATGCTTAAAGTATCCAGTGTCTTGTGTGGTAAATAAGTTTTGCCTGAACAATGTCAGCAGCAGGTGTACCCACTGAATGACTGTCATTCATATAGTTACCTCCATGTTAACATTATCATATTACTCTCCTGTCGATGATGCACAGTGATTCACCTACAATTCAAACGCCTGAAACGAGTAACTGTACTAAGTGGCACCTGTCACCGAGGATAGCAGGCCTACCAACACACGCCAGGCGTCATACATACTGGCCAGAATTGTTCGTCCATTGTTTCATATTGTATCAGCGAGAAAAGGGGCAGAGACTTTTTGGTGCGAGTGTACACCCGTACTGAGGGATTTCCTTTTTTTTTGTGCTGTTTCTAACATCTACTTATGTTTTACTTGTTAATTCTTTGTCATGTGTAAGTTCTACGGTAAGGTAAGTAATCATTTTTCCTCCTGAGAATCAGCTGGGACCTCGCACTCCTACTCCACTGATCAGGTAAGTGCATATGTGTATTGCCGGTACTACCCGCCCGGGTATCAGGAGGATTTATTACGGTTGCACAGTGAACGATCTCTTCAGTGGCTCTCCATTGTCACTCCTTTGGCCCAAGTAGCTGTCTTTTGTTTCTGTTTTGCCCTCACATGAGCAGCTGGCTTCAGTCTACGCACATACAGTCTCTCCTTCTCAGACCTAACATCTGACAACATTTGATATACTCCCCGGGGAGACTGTTGGAAGACTGTGGGACTCATCACTCCCCTATCTCATTTCTGATGGTATAAGCTTCCCCCATGGTGATAAGGCAATGCGTTTAATAACACTAAATGGTGGGTTTTATGGCTAAGGGCGTCATTGTGTTAAGGAAGGGAGGTAATAGAGTTAGAAATTAACGAGCTTCAGGCACCCTCCCGAGACCAGAAACCTCATAACGTTTTCTGGCTAACAGAACAGAGAAAAATGGACGCTGTATAATCAGCAACAACGTCAACAGCCATTAGAGAGATGTATGGGACGAGACCAGGCGGATGTATAGGAAGGTTTGTTGACTACACCTCTCATCTCGGATGTTACGATGGAAATAGGAAACATTATGAAGCGTTAGAAGGTATCTAGATATGCAGCTGACGAGCTTTCTAGTATTGTGGTCAAACAACTTGCTTCTTCTACTGGTTGTCGTAAATGTCATTAAAGACTATACATCTGTAAGGATGCTGTTTGCCTTCCCATAGAGGATGTTCCTCGTTCAAACCTTTAATCAATGGGATGAGGTAGTGGAGAGACTGATGCATATCTGATGTACTGTCGTGAACCTGATGATGGTTCTTGAATAGTTTAGTGTATATGAAAAGCAGGTTCGATTCTTTCAATATGATCATTGTTCTTCTCTTTCTCCTTCGTTTTAGCACTATCTGTGATTCCCAGTGTGGGAGTAACTCAAGATGATATCAAATCATCACTTAATGAGTGAAAATTGATTTTGCCTTTATGCGTCGAAGGATTTATGGACTTCAGGTGAATGTGTGTGTGTGGGAATGACACACAGGAGGTCGGGCATCAGTCACCGTCCTCACCTACCCCGTCATTCCTCGGGACACCAAAACGTATTGCCAGTCGAACCTTCGGACTGCCTCAGGATCCGAGTCCTACTGTCATGCCATCATTCCCTTGAGCAGTGTGTGATTTGACTGTCACAACTGATGAAGAGGGGAAAGGAAGGGGTGATGACAGGCGTCCCTGGCTACGTCCAGCCTCACCTTCATCACCTTGACAGCATCTTGCTGACGAAGGGGAGTGATTGGCGTCCTTGGCTGCGTCCAGCCACATCAGTGAACATAAATGTAATGTCGATTAGGACGAAGCAGTACTTATGTAATTTATCGTATAGGACGATTCACTCGCATGCGCAAAAGGTCGACCACTCAGTACATCTGAACTCGTTTTCAGGATTCGCTTCAACAATAGAGTGTTCTCAGTAACGGCACATCTGTTGAGCATTAGAGAAAAGCTCTTTCTAACGAGTAACGAAACATCTGTAAACCTCTTTTGTTTTTAGAGTAAGTTGTTTCAATATGTCAGATCATGTAACAGCAAGATCTTATGTCATAAAGGAGATTTTATCACTGTATCGATTTTCGATTGTCGTTTGTCTCTTACGTGAGGTTTTGCGGGGAATTCTGTGTTCCAGCGTTGGATTCCATTATGTGCTTAGGTTTAGTGATGCCTTTTATTGTTTGTTTCAGTCATTTCATGTGTATTACTGTATACTACTGAGTTGTTACACCATAAATGGTTTTATGTCATAGTTTGCCTGATGGTGGAAGAATTATGCTCCGAAACTGTCAGGACTGAATAAGCAACATGTGTTATCAAGTGCTGGTGTTCTTGTTCATTATATATAATGAACAAGAAAACCGGAGATTAACTATTGGGGTGTTACCGGTGATGGTGACTGTGGCGTAACGTACAAGGTGTCTTCTGTGGTGGTGGTGGTAATATAAAGCATTACCGGTAGGGGTAGGATCAGTGCGTCTGGCTGTGGTGGTAGTGACAGAGTTGCTTCACGACTGATTTAGTAATGTTCGGCCAGCGATAGAATATGGGAGTTGGGTGAATACAAATGATGGCTGGACGATGACGAGGCCTCCGCTGCAATGGAGGCGCTAGAATGGATTCAGTAGTACTGCCACCCCAGGCTGTGTGGGCTGAGTTATCCTTCCAGCCCCGGCTGTGTGGGCTGAATGATGCTGCCACCCCAGGCTGTGTGGGCTGAATGGTGCTGCCACCCCAGGATGTGTGGGCTCAGCAGCAACAGATCATATTATAAAGTGAAATTCATATTAGAATATACGGGACTTCAGCTTTATCAGTTATGGTAGGGTACGGTGAGGCTGTATCTTTTGAAACGCGAATAATATAATGAGGAGGTGACCACTGGATGTGAATTCTCAGCATGTAAAACCTTGCTTCCATTGCTATGGAGAAAGCATAAAAGTTTGAACAACACAGCAGGAACAACAGTTTACATAAGCCACCTAGATGTTTATCTGGCTTACAGGAGTGTTCATTATTCCTTCCTTTGTTAACTAGCTGATGTTTAATGAACAAGGATTTTCACACGGAAGTTTTCTTTTTTCTCGTAAATCGGAAATCCTGCGTATGACTGACTCCCACAAGCAAACTTGAAACTGATGCATCATTCCTATCGATGATGAGGGCGTCATCCTTAGTCACACAGCAGGATCGTCACTCGTCCACGAGGAAATTCTTGATGGAGCAGTATTGCAGCAATGAGACACGAGCTGCTAATCAGGATTTGATTCTCACCTTTCTCGACATTCGTCTTCGTCAGGAAAAAAGAATTAGCGAATATTCTCCTGAGGAAGACATCTACCGAAAAGTTGAGGATCAAATCTTAATTAACAGCTTGTTAGGACAGATGTCACGCTGCCGTCCCTCAGCTGGATAATGCCTGAATTCGAATCTTTGTCCTCTTATCCAGCAGCCATGATATATCGGTCTATTGATCACTCCAGGTTCCCAGGTATTTTTGTGGATTCCCCGGGTCGTCCCGTCACAGTGGTTATATTTCCCGCCCCACAACCAGAGGGATACGACCAGTTCTACCGTCTTGCACGACCCAGACTCAGGACGGTCTCCAGGTATCGAAATACAAGTTGGCCCTTTGGCTTCGTCGGCCAGTTCGAAAAGTATATTACCTACGTGAGGTACTGCGTGTTGGTCCTGCTTTTCGCTGTCTTTCTAAACCAGCTTTTGTGTTATCTCCAGAGCCACGTGTTGCTTCAGGGAGAAGATCCTGTCTCGTCCGCACCGTAATGAGGGGCTGGTAAACAGAGATGACCCACCCTCTCAGCGAGTTGTCGTCATGTGTGTGTGTTTGTGTTTGCCACGTAACGTTCATCACTGGGGACTGTTATTAATGGCTCATATATTCCCCTCTGAGTGGCCCTTATATCTCCTTGTGGGCGGCCTATGTATACCCTTGTACGCATTAATGCACTAGTGGGCCGCTTAAATATAGTATATCCTGTAGGGAGGACCATATGATAGGCGGCCTGTATATCCCCTAGTGGGCGGCTTGCATATATCCTGGTGTGGGCGGCTTACATATATCATGGT
>JAUUDW010628494.1:10000-11381 GCA_032361385.1 Panulirus guttatus
ATAGATTCTGTCAAGGTCTTTGATGTGTTTCCCGATCAGGACGTCGTTGGTCTTTTACTAACTCGTCAGTCCAACTACGTCAACGTAAAACCCTGCGGTGGTATGTGAGTCCCGTTTGTCCAGCGCGTGTGACTGAGTGCCGGGCGTACACAGTGATCTACATGTTGGTTGACAGTGGTCGTGACAGGATTTTCCACGAATAGAACTGGTCTTGACAGAGGAAGTAAAATGAAGTATCTCATAGAATTTGTCTTAAGACCCGGGGTAACGAAGCCTATCAGCGTCTCTCATCACCCTGCCAGGAACACCTTCAACCACAGTGTGGCCCTTGCAACGCCTGGCCAGCTGACCCGTGACTCTGGCTGACGAACGAACCAACACTCCGCCCTCCATAATGTTCCGAGACTTATGGAAATCAGTGATACTTATGAGAATGAGAGAATATTTTCTTGCTCATAAGGATGTATGACTAGACTAGGATGTGAATTATTCGTGAATTATTCTACTAGAAACTGAGAGATAATGTTTTAGGGTGGAGATAAAGGGGGAGAGAGGAACAAAGAGAGACAAGGAACGGAAAAGTAAAGGTCGGGAGGGTGGAATGAAGAGAGGCAGGAAGAGATAAAGAGAGGGGAAGGAAGGAGTATTGGAAGAGGAGTGTAGGGGAGCTGGGAAGAGGGTGAGTCCAGAACACTGATAGTCTGCAACATCTCTCTAACTAGGTCACTCTCAGGTCAGGTCAGGTCAACTCAGCTCAGCAGTTAAGGCTGAGTCAGGTGATTAATTTGCTTACCAAATTACACATCAAATCAGTTAGTCAAGTCACTTAATCCTTGCTTTGAAAATGAAGTCATTTTATGTTTGCTCAAGAGTCATTTGATTTTCATCACATTCACAGTAAGACACTCACACTGACAGACGCGTTAGACTATTTGGTTGGAACACAGAACTGACAAGCCACCTTTATGGTTGACAAACAACACAGATCAGGACAGTCATATAATGCACTGATTCTGGTGATTCAGTAAAGTGGTATTTTAAGATGGTAGATACCCTAAAATTGCAGCCTTAGAGATGCAAGATGAGACTTAAATTCCCAAACACCATTGTGTTGCAGTCAGCCCTGACACGCCACCAGCTGGTCTCAGGACTCTGATGGCGATGCAGCTGAAGGCAATTCTCTCGTTCACAGCTTAGGAATTGTTGTTGTTCATGTGGCATAACTTTGGAGGTATCTTCAGGACAATGAATGGCCATGAATTTTCCACCTCTTAAAGCAGAGTTATAATAATAATAATAATAATTAATAATAATAGGTTTAATTGGTAGCAGTCAAACAGACTGAAAATTTACATTTTGGGGGGATGTTACTACATTAGGA
>JAUUDW010628516.1:0-11381 GCA_032361385.1 Panulirus guttatus
CTTAGTCCTCTGCTTCTTCTCGGTCCCTCCACCTCTGACACATATATCCTTTTTGTCAACCTTTCCTCACTCATTTGTTTAATACGTCCAAATCATTTCAACACACCTTTCGCTCTCTCAACCACATTCTTTTTATAACCACACATCTCTCTTATCCTTACAGTACTTACTCGATCAAACCATCTCCCACCATGTATTGTCCTTAAAATTTCATGAAATATTTACTCTGATAACTGTTTGTATAGGATTTCTGCAATACTTGTATGAATTGTAGTTTTGTTGTTTTTCAGAAACCTACAAGAACATGAGATAGGGGGCTGTTAATCAGAAATGTCAAATGTACTAGAAAAGACATTTAGTGGTCTGGTGCACAGTTTCTTGGGAGCAAGTAGTACAAATAATCCAGTTACCCAGAGTGTAGCAGGTGTCTCTGGTCTTAAGAATGTATCACTTGGGCTGGTGCACTATGTTGAAAAGCTTCAGGCTGCTCGAAGGATATCCAAGCAGGTAAGGAACTGATGACACTGACATATATTTCATTCTTTATATAAGTATTTTTGGCTTTTCTCACCAAACAGGAGGGTTTAGCTGATATATATCTCTGTTGAATGCTGCAAGACACAAGATCTGTCCCAGTTTTTTTCTGGCTATGATCAGATGTCTTTGTAAATTGTTGATGACTCCTGTAGTTAATGGTGGTAGAGCTGTTCCCAATTTTAGCATTAATATGGTCATGGCATTAATTTGCAATGGGTCCTTAATGACTTAAGATCTTAGCCAGAGGCAGGGCAAGTAGACATGATCCCCTGCACCTCAGAAATGTGAAGTCAGTTTTACATGCCCAATAGAAAGATCAGTACATCCTCATATTGTTTACATTGCTTGGATGTTTGGGATGTAAATTAAATCATAGGTAACTGGACTTACCATGTTGACTGCATAATTAGTAAGGCAGCTTTAGCGGCAATATTTTGAGTGGCGTAGCAGCTGTCTCTACACATTCCTTCTTTATGTACTGGAAACTTCATCAGGACCATGACATTTTATAGGTCATTTTTAATAGCCTCATTGTCATTTCTGTAAGAGTTTATACCTTTCAAAATTTCTTCATCCCACCTTGCTGATGTTGGAGCAGTAGTGTCCTCCAATGTGAAATCACTTTTAAACTTATTCAGCTCATATGTTTTCTCATCATCCTCAGTAGTTCTTCCCTCGTAGTCTCCTATCCTGATTAACTGCACCTCAATCCTTAAACAGTAGCTGACATCTTTTGATATTCTCTTGGGAAACAGCAGCCAGTATCAACAGGTGTGCTAAATTTTCCTGCCTCTGATTAAATTTTCAGCTGACTTATCATACCATTAGTAGCCAGTGGATATCTCTTCCATTGTCATGATGGCATAAAAAAAAGTTCTGCTCTCCTCAATATCTCTGCTACCACCATTATAAGTGCACATTCATCTACCAGGAGGTTATGTATACACTGTGACCCTGTGTAAAGTATATAGATTGTTGGATGATATAAGTTGTTAGAAGAAACACTTATGATATGAATCAATTGGAGAGGAAGGTGAAGAGGAATACCAAGAGAAATGTGAAGAAATAAGTGACTACATTACCTACCTACTAGTACCTGTGATGGGATCTTGCTAGTCTGGCAGGGCAAGCACACACCTTTGCAAGATGAATAATACTCTTCCTCTTCGCTGCCACCTGCAGTACGTAATTGTATATTCTGGGTTCATACTCAACCAAATATTGTCTTCTTTTAAATATTTTGTAGTTCCAAACATGTTTCTTATTTCTTTTGGTAGTATATTTAGCTGTCATATTAGCTTCCTGACTGAGCTTTCATATATTTGACTTATTTTCTGCATCTTCCTTGTTGAGGAGCTTTCAGGTTCAGTACATTTTCCATTGTACCTTAACTTTGTTGCCATGCATGGATTATCATATTGTATATATTTTTATTCTTTTCGGGCTGTATAGTCTCAGTTCTTTCAGCCTCTTTTGGTAGTTCACATAATCCATCTCTTTGATTTTGCTTGTGAAATGCCTCTGAATTCTCTATGATTTGTTTATTTCTGTTTGTTTCATTGGTGAACTATTACACAGCAGTATTCAATTTTGATTTTTATATATACGGTAAAAATTTACCTCAAAAGTTTTCTGTTTCTTGTTCTGAAAGTTCTCAAAATCATACCACTCATTATTTAGCTTAATATTACTGTCTTCTCTGTACATTCTCTAAATTATAGTTTCTCACTTGCGGTGACCACAAATCTTTTGCATTTTTTCTCGCTCTATCACTTTCTCTGCACCTGTTGTTGAATGGTTTGATGATCACTGTGCTTGGGATGGTACAACAAAGCACAGTATTTATGAGTGGTGTGAACTCACTGAGAAAGAAATTAAAGTCTCTGTGCATTATTCTTATTGTATGTATTATTCCTAATGATTCTTTTGAAAAATTATGTAATTCCAGGAAGAAGAGTATTGTGTGGAACATGAAAGCAGAGAGTGGGTTAAGGTGTTATCCACCCCAGGTGTTAGTAGCTCTGTAGTGGCTGATCTTTTGTGCCGGGCACTTATAGCTAATGTACGTGGCTACACTCTTCCAAGTCTTCACATACATGCAATCAAGTTAACTCAAAGCCAGAGTGTGCTTCATAAGAAGATTGGTTAGTATATTTCACTTGAAGGTAGAAGCCGTTGGTGCCCATGTTCAATTCCTGCATTGTAAAATCTGCAGAATGTTCTATAAAAGTGGTCTATATTTTGGCAACATAAGAAGATTGGTTAGTATATTTCACTTGTAGGTAGAAGTCTTTGGTACCCATGTTCAATTCCTGCATTGTAAAATTTGCAGAACCTTCTATAAAAGTGGTCTATATTTTGGCAATATTTCTTTATTTTCCAGTTTATATTTTCAAGAAAATTGTTCAGCTCTGTGTAGCTTTCATGATTATATCACCTCTTGAGTCTGATTTTCTCTCTGATCTCTTTTCTATTTCTTCATAAATCAGTCATTCTCCCTTTTTTCAGTTGGTGTATCTTATTT
The DNA here is from genome assembly GCA_032361385.1 of Panulirus guttatus. Lineage (NCBI taxonomy): Eukaryota > Metazoa > Arthropoda > Malacostraca > Decapoda > Palinuridae > Panulirus > Panulirus guttatus. Next base: position 3,062 of record JAUUDW010628516.1, read on the forward strand.
GACATCTTTTATTTCCATATTTGAAAGAATGTGTGCAGTTACTGAATAATATGATCTTGAATATTGTATTATATGTAAAAGAAATGTTGCTTACATGTTTAGTATTTGCAACTGGTCTCAACTTTATGCTACTCCTACTTCATATAAATGACCGTGATATTTTTCCTTTCATGCAAATACCTTCATTTTATTCTTCATCCTCAGGTTATTTGTTTGTAACGCAGTCTCTTGATCCTGGATCAGAACTTACGTTGCTTCTTGTCAACACCATCCAGCGAGACCTAGCAGCTCCCAGTGCTCTTCAGGTTGCAGCATCACTGGCATCACTACCCACTGTTGTCACACCTGACCTTACTCCCTCCATTGTCACAACCCTCACACACTGCCTTGCGCACCAGCAGGTATTTTGTTTATCACAAAACACTGAATCTTTCAGCAATATGCTGGATATAAAATATATGAATTATTTCATGATATCATTAATCTAATAAACTGAATTCATGATAGACTGTTGGAGTGCTAATTTCCCACAGTTAAAGAAGTAGAGTGTTGGAAGGTAAATTTTTCCTCAGTTAAACAAATGGAATGGTGGATAAAATATCAGTTCTAAATGAATCACTCTACTGATCTATGCCTTCAGGTCCTTGAGAGATGCATGTGGGTAAATTGAGGAATTGTTTTTTCTTAATATTCTAAAAAGTGTATGTGTGTATGTAAATGAGGCCTTTGTTTGTTTGTTGCTAAAAAGGGAAAGAAATTTAGGTATGAAAAATTCTAACAAATCAAACTATGATTTAGAAAAAGGATTAAGGAGTGTAAGAAGCATGCATGCCAAGAGCAAAGATGGCTTACTCTAAAAGGTGTTTGATAAAAGTGATGAGGGTATCATAGCTAGAGTAATATTAGTTGAAAAAATGGATGAGGAGAAAGTTGATGACTGGATGGTTAGGGATACATGAGGAACAACAAGAGCTGTGTATGTAGCCATGTTTGTGGAAAGAAAATCAATTCTTGGAAAGGTAACAGTTAACTAATACTACCTTCCTGGGTATTGGTACAGTTAGTATTGGCTGCATATTGAGTGAGCTCTTCAGTGGTTGTCAAGTTGCACTACTCTGACCCAAGTAGTTGTCTTTTTTGTCTGCCTTACCCATGTGTGGACTATTGGCATTCTGTCTGCAAACGTACAATCTCTGCTTGTCACACATAACAATTGACAACACTTAACTCATACAACTCATCTGTTTTGGCCTTCACTAATACAAGAAAGAGATTACCTGTCTATAAGTACCCATGACAAGATTTTGCCAAAAGGCAGGGTTAGTGCATAACACTCACTGCACATCATGCTTTATGAAAAATGCTTTTCTCTCTGATGCTGTGCACTTCATAAATATATATGAAAGATACATATATTTTTGCATACTCTTCTTGAAATATATGAAAATTATTTATAACTGATTATTATTTACTTTTCAATTTGTGTACAGTGCGACACCTTATAATAAGAGGATTACCGAATGGTAATGTCGGTTAACTTTCAGGTATACATTAGACGGAGGGCAGCAGTAATGGTTGGTGTAATAGCAAAAAGGTGTGGAAAGGAGCTTCATGAGACAGCTGGTGATCAAGTGCCACATCTCCTTCATCTTTTGACTGACCAAGATCCTGGAGTAGCGTTAGCTGCCATTATCTCCCTCTGCAAGATTTATAAGGTTCAACAAGGGCTACTTGAGTTATGAAATTTAATGCTGTTATTAGTGGTGCTAGTGCATGATCATCATCGTGAGACTTTATTCAGCATGCATTTTCCGGCAGTACTGCAGGGCAGCTTGTGTGGAATTGCTTCCAGATGTTTTGTTATTTCCTTCATTCTGCACATTTTACTAAACCTAGCTTACATGCTGTCTTTTATTTTACCCCTGGATTTCTTCAGTCAATCCTTGTGTATTTTATAATTGTTTATCATTGTTTTGTCTATATTTGATTGTTAGTCATAACATCAAAACTACACAAAGTCTAATCTTGTTAATTGTGTGATTCATACTATATATTTATCTGACACACTAAACACCATTCTTGTTTCCTTAGCATGCCAGGTGCATGCAGCCTCTTTATAAACAAGAAAAAAGAATCCCTCAGTATCCTTTACAAACAATTCATCCTCTTCACTCCACTCAATACTAGGACTCAACTGCCTATGGTCATCCACCCTATCAAAAGAAAATATATCAGAGCTAAAAACTGCACAAAACAGCATACTCCTGACAACCCCTGGCTGCCTAGCAACCACAAACTCTCCATACCTATAAAATAAAATGAAGATCCTCCCAGTATAATCCCTTTTCAGTGTGCTAGACGCTAAGCTCTTTGCAACAGTGTTCGACCCTGATGATCCAAACCACTCCAGAACTAGTCATCAACCTCCAAATGGAAATAAAAAGCCTACCCTTGCTTTCCACTTCAGCATCCTATATACACAGATCCCCCATGCCAAAATAAACTGAACATTGACAAAACATATACATATAATTTTAGATATAATAGTAGAGGAAGACTTGATTGTAGAGCAAAATGGAGGAAAATGAAACTTAAGGATGATGCCACAAGTCATAGAGTAAACTATAGTCTTGAATCGCTGTGGTGCACAAGTTTTGAATGCAAGCTCCTCTTCATGTTTTTTGCCTTAAACAGGATCTGCTTTCCACCACATGGTTAACTCATGTACATTTATTCTGTTGCATTCATTTATACAAATATATATCCTCACAGGACTGTGGCCAGGAGAAGACAGAGCTACGGGACCAAGTTGCAAAGAGTGCATCACACATCTTAACCCAGGCACTGAATGGTTCTCTTCCTAAAGATTATCAAATGAATGCATTATCTGCACCGTTTGTTCAGATTCAAATGCTTAGGTAAGGTTGAAGCTTTCATGGAGTATTTCATGTTACTTTACATTGTCAAGAAAGTTGGATGGGTGGTCATAACCTTGCCACTTTACAGTTACGTGAAAAAATACACAGTATTTTTTTTTACTGTAGCAGTACTCTTAATGGAAGATGAGCGCTCTGAAAATTATGTTGATTGTAATCAGTAAATTGGATGTTGTTAGTTATAAAACTTAGGGTGATTATATTTAGAATGAAGACAATAAATGCAAATATCCTGTATCATGACAAAAGATTATGGATGCATTTTGGAGAGAATTTGAAAAAATGAAAGAAAGTAGTTGCAAATGGTGAAGCTTAGTATCATGGAAATTATGAATTTGAGCATAGGAGGCAACCTAGAAGAGGGTTATGAAGGAGCATGTATAAGATCATGTGACTTTAGTGATAATAGGCTTCCATCATTTAAGATAGCTTAAGTGCCCCAGAAGTTGCTTGAAATTTGGCACATAGCCAAATTGAACAGGTAGTTACCAGAACTAATGTTTTGAGTATGTATTTAGTAGTCAGTCACACTGAAATAATTACTATCTTGAAAAATTCAACTTGTTTTTTGAGCAATGTATGCATTTAATTTTTAGGGTGTCATCAAATTAATCTTTTATTTTTATCATGGATAGTTTCAAGATGGAGTGAGTAAGCATTTACTATAATTTTTCCAGAAATGTCAAAATGTTGAGTTGTGATTATTAAATATGCATTTTACTGTGTTTGAGTAATCAGGGCACATGAAGCAGTTAAATTAAACCTCTACAAACACCAATTCACCATATCCCAAGACCTTTCATGCACTTGATGCATCTACCACAATAAAGATACTAGACATGTACTGCTCATTTGCCCCTGTGCTCTGCTCACATGGACATACACACATACATCGCGACACTTCAATACCTGTGACCCTGCCTTGTGGATGTTGCCTATTTTCTGAGAATTACAGATGCCCCATAAAGACTGAGGGGATTCCTTAGACAGAAAATATATAATAAAATCACAGATAGAAGTCTTCATCAAAACCAAGCTTTGAGTGGAAAAAAAGGGGCAAAATACATAGTGAAAAATAAGAAAAGAATTATCTAAAGGAAGTGAAAAGTTTTTCTTTTAAAAAGGAATAGATAGTACTTAGAACTTAAGTTATGTGAAGGTACAGGTTCCAGATCTTAGCAGTAGAGGGTAAGAACAGAGGGTTACAAGAATTCACCCATGTTGCTTTCCCCAATAGTATGATCATGATTTCTGTGGATTTTTATCTCACATAATAAACTTAATGACCTTTGATGCCTTACATTTGAAACAAACCCAAACTGAAAATGAAGAAATCAATTTTATGTATTACACTCATGTAAGTGCCAACTAAATTTCACTTCCAATAGTTTCAGAACAAAGAAATGGTATTATAGTGAAATTGTTGGAGAGAAAGGAGAGGAAACACAAGTGAAGACATCATGCCTTCCTCCTTGATATGAAAAATGTGAAAATTACATTATTTTAGTCTCTAAATGGGGACTGGTCTGGAAATCCTATTATGCTGTGTAGAATTCTTTTTTTCATGAAATGATTGATTAACAATCAGATGTGATGGAAAGTACACAGAAAATTATCTTCTTTATTACCTTTGTGTTAACTTGGTACAGTGCTAAGTGAGTGCCTGTAGGGGTTTGTGAATGACGTATTTAATAGCATTTGATAGGACAAGATGACGTTGAGATAATTTTGTTTCTGATTAGCCTTTTTTTTCTGTTAGTACTCTTATTTCTTACATGGACAAAGCTTTGGTGGTAAATGACATGAATATATGTAGAAATATTACATCTTTCTAATGAACATGCATCGGGAGGGAGATTAGCTGGCAAGTGTTAGGACACTGAAGGATTTTTTTAGCTCTTTATACTGAACAATCGACTCTTATTTCAAACACACTCATATTTCATACATAAGCACAGCATTGATTGAATAAATATAAGGACAACTAAACTTCTCCTACAACAGGTAAGTGTGAGTACACTGAGTGGTTGGCATGTGTTGGGAAGATATTGGAAGTTTTTCCTTTTTGTAATATTCTGACTCTTTACCTATCTTTCCAAATACTCTGTTACCTTAGGATTATACAAAGAGGAACTTAGGTCCAGTTATTACGTAAATTCTTCCACGAACACGAGTTCAGTGGGAATGCCTCTCTTGCAGGCCTCCTTCTTCCTAACATAATCCTTGTAAAATCGGTCTGTAAGTCACTAATTTTTGCACATTAGTTAGTCTTCTTCACTTTTTTCACCAACTGATACATAAGTGTTTTTCCTAATAACTTAGGTCATCCATGATCTACATATTATCTACTGGGTCACTGTGTATGCACAACCTTTACATGGACAGCACTGCTCTTATAATGTAGGTTGGAGGAGTACTGAGGTGAGAAGAATTTTTTCCCCTGCCCATTTCTAGTAAAGTAAGAGACCTCTGTAGGATACTAATGGTACGAATAGTTGGCTGTATATTCAAATAGGGGCAGAAAAAATTAGCACATCATTTGATGTCGGATGTTGTTTTCTAAGAGCACATCAGTTCATTTTGGCTGCCATTTAAGGGTTAATCCAGCAGAGAACATTACTATCTTACAAAGAATGATAGACATGTGAAGAGGGGATTTATTACAACATCAATAATCTTGAAAATAAGTCAGACATCTTTCAGATACTGTTGCATATTGTATACTTGTTTAAACTGTTGTGCAAATAGATTTCTAGTCCTAGTATTACATGTATTTTACTTGTTTGCAGGGTATTGCAGTGCTTATCAGGGGAAGACTGGCAAATCCCAAATGATGTCACTGAAGCACTTGAGTTAGTATTAAGTCAACCATGGGGGGGGAAAGATGTTGCTCTCTATGCTGTGTTGCTTGAGTGTGTGTTCACAGTTACTGCTTTGCCCCACCATGAGAGCTTGACATCCAACATTCTGAAGGTTGTTTTAGGGTAAGTAGCTACATTGTGAAAGAATTTATGAAGAATTGCAATATGTATTTGTCCATCATACTTCTCACAACTGCGTCCTTCCTGCCTTTTCACTACTGTATTGATAGGGTTTATGTAGAGTGGATAACCAGTGATACAATAAGCCTACATTCCAATCTTTATTCATAATTTTAGTAAGCATTATAATTATTTTAATATGTATTTCATCATACATTTAAGGCCTTGTGCACCTTTTTTTTGTGGTAAGGAAGATTGTATATGTATTACAATAAATATATTATTTCTGTAACAGGGATGCCTTAAGGAAGATGCAACAAATATAGAGGGTAAATGAAAAATTTCTAAATGTGGTGAGAAGTTTTTGCCTGGATAATAAGGTATGTGTGCAAAAGGGAGGGTGACTGGTTCCATGTAAAGGTAGCTCTTCATCAGTGTGTAATATCACTATTGCTGTTCAATCAGTTTATTTGATCTGCACATAGACATACACACATTACAACACTTTATGACCTATGGTCCCAACTAGTGAGTGCAACCAGCTTTCAGAGTGTTGCAGGAGCCTCAGAAGGATATAAGGAACTTAGTCTCTAGCTGTCATGTGTAATGCACTGAAACCACAGCTCCCTATCCACATCTAGGCCCCACAGACCTTTCCATGGTTTACCCCACGTTTTACATGCTGTGGTTCAGTCCACTGACAGCACGTCGACCCCAGTATACCATATCATTCCAATTCACTCTATTTCATGCACACCTTTCACCCTCCTGCATGTTCAGGCCCCAGCCGCTCAAGATCCCTGGAGATAGGAGAGAAAGAATACTGACCACATATTCCCTGCATGTCAGAGAAGGCGACTAAAGGGGTGGGAGCGGGGAGCTGGAAATCCTCTACATCTGTTTTTACTTTTCCAGAACAGAGAAGGGAGCTAAACGAGGATTTTTTCCCTCTAAGGCTTATTCATCTGATCTTGACGCTACCTCGTTAACGTGAGAAATAGTGAATACGTATAAAAAAAAGAGAAATACATATACATATGTTTGGTAGAATGGCCATGCTACAATTCATCATAATCATTTCCAAAACATCATCAATATTCTCACCTTGTACCATGAGGTAAGGACAGCCATATTACACTGACCCCTTCGGAGAGAAGGTTGGTCAATGACCTCATCTGCTAGTTCAGGATCTGCCACATCATTCTGACCCATGAGTTGTGAGATCATCTTATAAACTGCAACTCTGTGAAAGTTAAAGCTTGATGAAAGAGCAGATACATCTCCTTACAACAAAATAATTTTTTTGTTTTTCATGAAACATTCAGCTGAAGCAATATAAATCTGTTAACAAATTCAACTATCACTTCCTTCTCTCTAACAGAAAGAAGTATTTAGGAGAAATCTATTGGTGATTTGTTTCCCTCACCTAACAGTGCTGCAGTCTCGACTTCGTAGCTGTGCAATATGTGGTGTCACTTCATCCACCAGAAGGCGAACAATGCTCCCAAAAATTGCATCATGGTCTGGCATATTAACACCTGTCACCAAGCATGCTGTGGGAATGTCACCTTGACCTTTAAGGAACTTGACACCCATTTCAGAGGCACTTTGCATGTAGTTATTCTCTCCTGCATTTCTGATGAATTCAATTAATTCTTGGAACACCTTGGCATGAATATTGTTTTGAAGATCCTGAAATGATTAGACAAAGAAGAGATGTGGTCTAAGATCATACCTCCCCAGGTGGGTGTTATACTCCTAAATGCTGCATTTCCAGTGAGTGTAACTCTCCAGTAATGTATGTATCAAGGCAGAACCATGGAGCTTCCATATCTGCCATTATCAGTTCTTAAAAACATCATCTGTAGCAAGGATAAAATGAAGAAAAATGAAAATGAAGTGACTATGGTCTGACATCAGCAGGATGCATCAACTTCCTCATGCATATCAGATTTCTTACTTCCTACAATCATAACAACGAATAAATTTTACTGTAAAGGACACAAAGGGCCAGATTTACAAGAATGCTACACAGCACTGCATTGTCAACTCGTAAGCACTCATCAAAAACATCAAACATTATCGTTATATATCTTTATATATGCTTGATAATAAATACATACTCATACTGTAGTGGTGGATGAACTAAAGAGGGTGAGAAAAAACTAAAGGGTTCAAGTTAAAGGAACACAATGCAGCCCTGCACTGCCAGCTTGAATGCAATCATCAAAAGCTTTATTTTCTTGTTTTTTCAACATTTGAGGCTTCAATCCCAGACAAAAGTCCACAACAAGGCTGGGCCTTAATTTAAATATAGAGGATTATAAAAGGGAAAAAAAAGAGACAAGGGAAAGTATTTATGAATTTTGGAGGAAGTGAAAAACCTGTCTTTTAGAATGTGCC
>JAUUDW010628537.1:0-11380 GCA_032361385.1 Panulirus guttatus
GGATATGATTATGCTTTATCAGAAAACCCTATGCCTGGAGGGATAGGATTATGATTCAACAGAAAACCCCATGCCTTAGGGAGAGGATTATGGTTCATCAGAAAATCCAGTGCCTGGAGGGAGAGGATTATGATTCATCAGAAAACCCCATGCCTGGAGGGTTAGGCTTATAGTTCCTCAGAAAACCTCGTGCCTGGAGGAATAGGATAATGGGTCATCAGAAAACCCCATGCCTGGAGGGATAGGATTATGGCTCATCAGAAAACTCCATGCCTGGAGGATAGAATTATGGTTCCTAAGAAAACCCAAACCTGGAGGGATAGGATTATGCTTCATCAGAAAACTCCATGCCTGGAGGATAGGATTATGATTCAACAGAAAACCCCATGCCTGGAGGATAGGATTATGGTTCCTCAGAAAACCCCATTCCTTGAGGGATAGGATTATGGTTCATCAGAAAGTCCCATGCTTAAAGGGGTAGCAATATGATTCATCAGAAAACCCCATGCCTGGAGGGATAGAATTATGGTTCATCAGAAAACCCCATACCTGGAGGATAGGATTATGGTTCCTCAGAAAACCCCATGCCTTGAGGAACAGGATTATGGTTCAGAAAATCTCATGCTTAAAGGGACAGGAATATGATTAATCAGAAAACCCCTTGTCTGTAGGGATAGGATTATGGTTCATCAGAAAACCCCATACCTGGAGGATAGGAATATGATTCAACAGAAAACCCCATTCCTAGAGGGATAGAATTATGCTTCATCAGAAAACCCCCATGCTTGGAGGATAGGATTATGATTCAACAGAAAACCTCATTCCTGGAGGGAATAGTATTATGGTTCCACAGAAAACCCCAAGCCTGAAGGGATAGGATTATGATTCAACAGAAATCCCCATTCCTGGAGGGATAGGATTATGGTTTTTCAGAAAACCTCATACCTGGAGGGATAGGATAAAGGTTCATCAGAAAACCCTATGCCTAGAGGGATAGGATTATGGTTCCCCAGAAAACTTCATGCCCGAAGGAATAGGATAATGGTTTGTCAGAAAACCCTATGCCTTGAGGGATAGGATTATGGTTCATCAGAAAACCCCATACCTGGAAGATAGGATTATGATTCAACAGAAAACCCCATACATGGAGGGATAGGATTATAGTTCACCAGAAAACCCCATACCTGTAGGATAGGATTATGATTCAACAGAAAACCCCATGCCTGGAGGGATAGGATTATGATTCAACAGAAAACCCCATACCTGGAGGGATAGGATTATGATTCCTCAGAAAACCCCATACCTGGCAGACAGGATTATGATTCAACAGAAAACCCCTTACTTGGAGGGATAGGATTATGGTTTCTCAGAAAACCCCATGCCTAGAGGGAAAGGATTATGATTTAACAGTAAATCCCTTATCTGTAGGGATAGGATTTTGGTTCATCAGAAAACCCCCATTCCTGGAGGGATAGGATTATAGTTCATCAGAATAACCCATGCCTGCAGTGATAGGATTATGGTTCTTTAGAAAACCCCATGCTTATATGGATAGGATTATGGTTCATCAGAAAACCCCATGCCTGGAGGATAGCATGATGATTCAACAGAAAACCCCATACCTTGAGGGATAGGATTATTGTTCATCAGAAAACCCAATGCGTGGAGGAAAAGGATTATGGTTCAACAGAAAACCCCATTCCTGAAGGGATAGGATTATGGTTCATCAGAAAACTCCATACATGGAGGAATAGGATTATGGTTCATCAGAAAACCCCATGTCTGGAGGACAGGATTATGATTTAACAGATAACCCCATGCCTGGAGGGATAGGATTATGGTTCATCAGAAAACCCCATTCCTGGCGGGATAGGATTATGATTCATCAGAAAACTCCATGCCTGGAGGGATAGAATTATGGTTCCTCAGAAAACCCCTACCTGGAGGACAGGATTATGATTCAACAGAAAACCCCATGCCTGGAGGGATAGGACTGTGGTTCCTCAGAAAACCCCATGCCTAGAGAGATCAGATTATGGTTCATCAGAAAAACCCATTGCTGGAGGAATAGTTTATGTTTCAACAGAAAACCCCATACCTGGAGGAATAGGATTATAGTTCGTCAGAAAACCCCATGCCTTGAGGGATAGGATTATGGTTCATCAGAAAACACCATGCCTGCAGGATAGGATTATGATTCAACAGAAAACTCCATGCCTGGAGGGATAGTATTATGGTTCCTCAGAAAACCTCATTTCTGGAGGGATTGGATTATGATTCATCAGCAAACTCCATACCTGGAGGAATAGGATTATGGTTCCTCAGAAAACTCCATGCCTGGAGGACAGGATTATGATTCAACAGATAATCCCATGCCTGGAAGGATAGGATTGTGGTTCAACAGAAAACCCCATTCCTGGAGGGATAGGATTATGTTTTAACAGAAAACCCCATGCCTAGAGGGATAGGATTATGGTTCATCAGAAAATCCTGTGCCTAAAATGATGGGATTACTGTTTTAATGAGATGTGCATTTATCCTCCAATGCGGCCATGGCCAGGATGTCACCTATTTATGCCAAAATGTTAACTTTCTTTAGAGAGAAAAGGCAACAAATTATTTCTTTTATAGGTTGTCATCATCAAGATATAAAATCATTTGCAGATCTTTGATACCTTATTCTTATGTTCCAGATATTTTAAGACCATAAATGTTTTCACTGTATATTTCATCCTTGACATTAGTTGATATTTACCATTCAGATATGAGGAGGCAAGACTCATTTTACCTGGAGGATGACTGATTTAGTGGAATTTGTAAATTGCTAGAACCTAATGGTTATGCAGCACTTATTACCACAAAATATATCTAAAAACTTGAAATTAATTACATAGAATTACACATTTTGGTTTCCTTTAAAAGACATGCAAAGCTTACAAATATATAAAATTTTGTACTTTGGCTGCTTTTAGAAAATTCATCAGTCTGATTAATGTAATGGTGTAATATTGCTCTAATATATTCCATTGTTATTATATATAATTCATATTTTGACTGAAATTCCAGTCTGTCTGGCATTCTGTTAGTACATGTTCCACAATAATATTGCAAATGCAGGTGTCACATATTGGGGTAGGTCTTTCCATGTAAGTACCATTGGTCAACATAGTACGACCAATCCTCAGTCAACAAAAAATTGTTTTAAAATGGCATTTCCTGCTGAAGAAGGAATACCATACTTCATCTCTTTTCTTATCTTGTGTAATTTTTTTTTGTTATTTTCTGGCTTTAGAGTCCCATCTTGCTTGCCATTTACATCTAACTTGATTTTTATTATGCACATAAAATCATTGTGAGGTATACCTCTCGTATATAGATTGCTAGAATTAGCTGCTTTAGTTTCAGCATCTGCTATTTCCTTACTGCTGATAACAACATGTTCCATGGCACCAGGAAAATTGTACTGTATGCCAGGTTCTTCTTTTAAACACCATGAAGAGATGATCTTTTTTTTGCATACAAACTCAATGTGATGGTGTCATCTAAGTGCGTTCAGGGTGCATGATTCAAGAGGGTGGATGCTTTTTGTAGGTCAACATCACTATGTAAAGAGGCAAAGTTAGAGAGACAGCCTTCAGACATGAGTTTGTCTAGGATCTGGTTGGGAGATTGATAAACTCACCAAAATGATGATGAAAAGCTCTAAACAGGGGTGATACATAAGTACACATTGTATCAGAGAACTTCGTGCTTTTTGAGATATCTAGATGTTAAAATAAATCACTGATTGATAATAGTCAAATTCTGTGAAAATTTAATGCAACTGTTGTACAGAAATAAGTTTATTATGAAACCAGCAATCATTTTGGAATAGAAATGAATTCATATAACATAAAACAGCAGATTACAACAGTCATGGGAGATGTGTTAATGACATCACCAAAATAATGGCGAAAAGCTCAAAACAAGAATGGTATGTAAGTACACATTGTATCAGAGCACTTAACACTTTTTAAGTTATCTAAATGTTAAAATGAATGACTGTCATAGTCAGATTCTCATGAAATATAGTACAATTGTTGTACAGAAGTACGTTTATTATGAAACCAAAGACCATTTATGATTAGAAATAAATTTATGATTTGTTAATATGAAAAAGTAGGTTACTAAAGTCAAGGAAGTTGTGTTTGATGAAACAAATTAACATGCTTTTGCAGATAAAGAAAATGTTGTAATGGTAAACTTTTGTCCTTTATGAGAAAGAGAGAGAACAACAGTCCCATTACAACTCTGTCTTAGGATGGATCCTCAGTCAGGTTGTTTCATTTCAGGTAGACCTCTTTGTTACTAAATAATGTTCATCTCCCAGTCTTTTTGCTTCTACTGTAAGACTGCCAAGCCCATGATACAATTTTCCTCTCAAAGTACCAGCAGAGCAATTACCTGTTTTATCAAAAAAGAAAAAAAAATCATTAGTTCTTCAGTTCAGTCTTTTTCAGGGTTAATTCACCACAGCAGCAATATTTTGAAGAGCATTTTTTAGGTTTCCTCTTCCTTCACCATAGACTGCACTCAACTTCAATATGATGGCCACAATTGGTCAAAGTGCAGGGGCATGGGCCAAACATACCCAGAATTTTTCTTCTTGGTGTATCAATACTAGTATGGAAACATAGCCAAGAACTCATCCAGTTTTGCATATCATCCACACTCTGCCAATACCAGTCAGTCTGGAGACCCTTCCAATATTTCATAGAAAAAAGACCCAGAACTCACCATCTCACTGCCTTCACTTCCTTGCCTTTTCCATAAGGCTTTCAACAACTAGACCTCCTAGAGATCTGCAGTTCAAGAGCATTTTTCAGTTGGTTGTGGATTTGATTTGAGTAATCCATCTTCAGACAAACTTCTGCATTCTGTTTCCCTAGTTACCCCACACTCCAGCTTTGCAACCCACTTACTTCCTCAGAATGGTTTGAGATGTGTAATTTGATAATTTCTTATCTGGTTTTACTGCTGAGGCCTTACTCCATGTGTCTGATTCTCTTTGCCTTATCCTTGGAACTCCGGAGAGTGAAATTTGATGCCATGTTTTGTCAGAAGAACCTTTATAATTTTCGTCAAGATCTTTATTAGCAAAGATTCTTCCAAACCATGCATTTCTCACAACGAATGGCTATTCTGAAGATATTTTAGTTTCCATCTGCCGACTACCTATGTTGGCAAGAAGTATTGCCATCCATGCCACACATCTCATCCTAAAGTTCCAGCCAATCTTAAACACCTTATGTCATCTGAGTAACCTTTCACTGATAGATATTGGACAAGGAGGGGCTGTGGATCCTTGCAAGCACCTGTCCATCACTCCCTGAGTAGATCTACAAAACACCTCTTTGTTGTGCTTGGGATTTTGTCAAACACCTCTTTTTAACTTCCTGCATACCACTTCATATTCACAGTAAGTATCAAGCTTCATACTGGTCTCTGATTGGATATGCTGTCATTTCCCTTAGTAGCAAGCCGACTCATGTTAGAAAGAAAATAAGTTTTGAACTCATGAAAAGTTTTGTCTTTTAGTACAGAAGGCCTGTAAAAAAGCTTGCTATTTTGTGCTATTCTTCTTTTCTTTTCTTAAATTTCTGGTAACATAGTTTAGTGTTTTGTACATTTCCCTACTCTGACCCAGGCCATTGTCCTTCTTTCTTTGCCTCATATACATGTGGGTTGCTGGAGCTTGGTCCGCAAACACAAACCTTTTCTCTGTCTTTCACTTAACACTTGAAAACACATGATTCATGTGATTATTTTAAAATCACAAGTTTTCTTTGTCCCTGGGGATATGGGAGTAAGAGTTTTAATGGTACCATAGCTGTCTCTACCATAGACAAAGCAACTCTCTTTAGTTCTCATTTCTCCTCTAAGTCCACCTTGGATGACTCTGACGTTCCTTCATCCCCTGATGCTCCTTTTACTAATCCTATGCCCCTCCCTGTAATCTCTTTTCAAACTGTCCAAAAGCGCTTCTGTCTCTGGACACAAGCAAAGATTATGGAACTGATGGCATCCAGCCCCATGTACTGAAAGAGTGTGCCTCTGAGCTTTTACCTGTGTTTGCTCGTTTGTTCTGTTTTTCTTTAAAAACCAGAACTTTCCTTCTTCTTGGAAGCATTTGTTGGTACATCCCATCCCAAAGGAGGATGACCATTTTAACCCCCTTCAACTATCGTTATGTTGCTTTAACAACATATCTTGAATCTTACAGTCTTCTCTCTGATCACCAGTATGACTTCTGCAAGGCGAGATCTATTGGGGATATTCTATCCTGTCTCACATATGTCTGGTCATCATCCCTAAAAGATTTTGGGGAATCCTCTGTAGTTGCCCTTTATATATCCATAGCTTTTGCCATCTTCCTCAACTCCCATATCCTCTGATACCTCAAATCTCACAGTCTTCTCTCTGATTACCAGTGTGACTTCTGCAAGGCGAGATCCATTGATGATATTCTTTCCTATCTTACAAATGTCTGGTCATCATCCCTAAAAGATTTTGGGGAATCCTCTGTAATTGCCCTCATTATATCCAAAGCTTTTGACAGGATGTGGCATCGGGATTTCATCCCTAAGCTCCCCTCTTTTTGCATCCCTCCTTCGCTTTGCTCCCCAATGTCTAGCTTCCTCTATGGCCAATCTTTTTCTTATTGATGGATCAACATCTCCCTCATTCCCCAACAACAGTGGTATCCCTTAAGATTCTGTCCTGTCTCCCAAACTTTTTCTTCTTTTTGTGAATGATTTCCTTTCTACAAATAACCAAATGCTCTCAGTCGCTCTGACTCAACACTGCATTCCTCCACATCCTTCACTTCTGTTCCTTCTTCTCTCACTCGATCTACATCTCATCTCGACGCAACTTCCTAAATAAACTCTGCCTTGGACAGGATGTCTCGATGGGGTAGATGGAACCTGGCTAAGTTTAACACCTTCAAGAACCAGCTTTTGCCCAACTCTTAATCAAAAATATCTCACAACTTTCCTCACTCCTTTGATGGTTCTGTAATTCCACTTCTTGACTCATTGAACATACTTGGTATTACTGTAACATCCACGCTATCTTGGAAAGCCCACATTATGGAAAGAGCTAAATCTGCCTTTAAGAAACTGGGAGTCCTGATTAGATGTCAAAATTTCTTTTCTTCCAAACATTTGCTCCAGTAATACAAAGGATTGATCCAACCTTGTATGGAGTACTGCTCTCACATCTGAGGTGGTTCTAGCTGTAACAATATTTAGAGAATATTGTTTAAGCTTTATATAAATTGGGCATGCTGTTATTTGTTACTAGATATTACTTTTATGGTATTTGAATATGTTAGGTAAAGGAGTGTACTTATTATGTCGATGATATTTTGTTTTATAAACTCTTTGGAGACATTGGACAAGAACACTGATGAGAGAGACAACAAGGTGGCAGTGGGTGTCCAGAGTTAACAGGGACAGAGACTGTGACTCCAAGAAGTTGGTTAGGCATTCTTTGAGTGTAGCTCAACCGCTTTCTCAAATATACATTGGAGATCCCTGTACTGTTTTTTACCTTGGCCAACCCTTGAAACATGGTGTCAAGAGTGGGATCCCAGAAAAAACAAGTCTGGGATCTAGGGCCAGCCAAGGCATGACTGGAGTCTACAGGGCACAAGCTACTGATCAAAGGTACAGTACTGTATGTTCTGAATTTGCAGCCCCCACCAGCCCTAGATTTGAGTACTAGTACTGATATTGCAGCCAAGTGGAAAAGATTCAAGGAGTCTTGGGAGAATTATGAAGTAGCAGTGAGCCTTGAAAAAGAGAAAGACAGAAGGAGAGTAGTTGCATTCTTACATATAGTTGGGGAAACTGCAGTGAAGTATAACTCATTCAGTTGGAGTGATCCTGAAGACAAGCACATAATTGACAAAGTGCTTGAGAAATTTGAGGAGGATTGCAAGCCAAGGACCAACATAATGACTGAGAGATACAAATTCTTGAACAAGAAACAAGACTGCAGTGAGACATGTGTCCAAATTCATCACACAGTTGAGGATCCTGGCAAAACCTGCAAATATCATGATGCAGAAGAATAAAGGATCAGCTCATCCTTAATATCTATGATGACAAGGCAAGAGAAAAATTATTGGATCATGCACAAATGGACGATATATCCCTGACTTGGATAGAGCACTGAATTTTGATGATGAAATCAGAAGTATAAGAAATGATGAGAGAAACTTCATGAAGCAGGTACACAGCAAACAGACACACCAGACTGAGGTAAAGGATTGTAGATTATGCTGGTTTGATTCCAAGGTGAGGATGTGTCTAACATTTGGAAAGACTTGTGCCAAGTGTGGTAAACTCAGTCATTTTTCCAAGCAGTGTAAATCATATAAACTCCAAAATAGCCAGGATGAATTTCAAAGTGTCAGTGTACAAAAGGTACTGGTAGAAAGTATTAGCCAAAATATAAGTAGCAATGTGAAAATGATGGTAAACAAAAGCCCTATAAATTTTGGAATTGATTCTGGTGCAACTTGCAATGTAATCTCATTGAAGGACTTAACATGTGTTGGTGGTACAGTAGGAGTTACCAGATCAATAGATGCTGTAGAATTGCTAATGCTTGATAAAAATGTTATTTATTCTGTGGGTACAACAGTTCTTAATTGTGAAAGAGGTGGAGTACATCATAGGATTAGGTTTTATGTTGTCAAAGAAAATGTCTCTTCAGTCATAAGTATTGTTGATGGGCAGGAGCTAAAGTTTATTAAGATTCTGGTTAATGATAATCCACATATGAGAGGAGATTGTGAAGTAAAGGAAGTAACAAGTGAGAGTGCTAGCTTAAATACAGAGAAAATATTGAGTGATTTCCCAGATCTTTTTCAAGGGTAAGGTGATTCAGAGGATCCTTGCAGGATAGATTTGGACCCAACAGTGCAGCCAATGATTCATGCCCCCAGAAGAGTGCCATTTGCTTTACAGAAAAAACTGAAAGAACAGTTGAGAATTATGGAAGGTTCTGTCACAGAGAAAGTAAAAGAGCCAATAGATTGGGTATAGAGTATGATGTTGGTCACCAATCCCAAGACCAAAGAATTGAGAAAATGTCTTGATCCAACAGATTCAAATAGGGCAATCAAGAGATCTCATTACCCTATGCAAACTATAGAAGAAATAATGCCCAGACTTGGAAACGCAAAGATATTCTCAGTACTGGAAGCGAAGAATGGATTTTAGCACGTGAAATCAGATGAAAAGTCAAGTTCCCTAACTATCTTCAACACAACATATGGAAGATTTAGGAGGTTAAGAATACCATTCAGTATCAGCTCAGCACCTGAGGAGTACCAGAGACATATGCATGATGCACAACAGGGCTTAAAGGGTGTTGAGGTGATAGCTGATGATATCCTCATGTACAGATAAGGCTTGACAACAGAGAGTGCTTGGAAAGATCATGATGACTGCCTGCTGAAGTTACCAGAAAGATGTCATGAAAAATGCATAAACTTAAACAAAGACAAAATGAAATTGCACTCTCCAGAAATAACACATATAGGGCACTTGTTGACAAAAGATGGTGTTTGAGCAGACCCCAAGAAAATAGAAGCCATTCAGAACTTGAAAACTCCTACTGATGTAAAATCACTCAGAAGGTTCCTTGGAATAGTCATTTACCAATCCAAATTTCTACCAGGTTTATCAGAGGTAAACACACCTCTGAGACAGCTTGAAAAGAAAAAAATGTAGTCATGATAAGGCATTTGGGAAAATTAAGAAGCTAATAGTAAATGCACCAATATGGAAATACTTTGATGGAATGAGTGATATCACACTGCAATGTGATGCTCCAATGTATGGACTTGGTGCAGCCTTATTACAAGATGGACAACCAGTGACCTATGCTTCCAAGGCACTATCTGACACTGAACAGAGATATGCCCAAATTGAAAAGGAAATGCTTGCCACTGTGTTTGCAGTAGTGCACTTTGAACAGTATGTTTACGGCAAATTAGTAACAATTGAGAGAGATCACAAGCCTTTTAGAAATTGCATTCAAAAAGCCTCTTTTGAAGTGTCCCAAAAGGTTGCAAAGCATGTTACTAAGGTTGTAGAAGTATTCTTTGGATATTCAATATAAACCAGAAAGTAAGATATACATTGCTGATACTTTGCGTAGAGGCTCTTTACCTGCATCTAAGGTTGAAGAATCACATGTAATTGTAATTCTTGAATGAAATTAGTTCCAAAAGTGACAGTGAAAATTTACACGTTGAAGAAGAAATGCTGAAAGACATTAAAAGGAAGACCCAGTTAGATCATGCTCTGCAAACACTAAAATACATTATTTTGAATGGTTGGCCAACACACTGTAAAGAAGTTCCAGAAAACATTAGGAGATTCTTCAAGATCAGAGATGAGCTGACAGTGCATGAGGATGTCATATTCAGAGGGTCATGTGTAGTTATTCCCACATGTCTAAAATCTCAAATGCTTAAACAGATTCACTTTGCTCACACTGGAATAGATTCTATAATAAGAAGAGGTAGAAACCTGTATTACTGGCCAGGTATGTGTGCAGACCTTAAGAATTATATATCATCATGCAAGGTCTGTAACAAATTTGGCTTTCAACAAACAAAAGATACCATGAATTTCCATCTAGGCCCTGGTCTAAAGCAGGACTTCATATTTTTAGCATTAGCAACCAAAATTATTTGGTTACTGTTCCAGTTGTACCTCTCGAATCCGACGCTCTGAGGTTCAGCAACTCCTGTGCTCTGGCACGTTTCGAATCTGCTGCCATAGTTTGTGGATCTGCCATGAGGGTGGCGCTGTTAACAAGTCAAGCAAGTTAGCAGCGATAAGGCTCCGAAATCTGTTTACACTGCAGCCGAGCTAATTAACAGTCCTGTTAATTTCTAATTAGCTGTATTTTAGCCCTTCAGGAATTCATCCAAGAGACCAAGAGGTGCAGATGATGATAGTGCTAACAAGCGTAAGCATAAATCATTATCGATGCTTGAAAAGGTGCTGTTACTTAGAAAATTAGATAAAGAAACTTCTGTAAAGACTTTTGTGTGAGTACTATGGTATTGGACTGTCAACAGTGTATGACTTAAAGAAAATGAAACCCAGAAAAGTTTAAAGTTTCGGAAAACTTTGAAATGTGGCAGGAGTACAGAATTATTCATTGCAATTATAAAGTGGTTTAAGCTCCAACATAATGAAGGTGTAAGCATTTCTGGGGAGATACTTTTTTTCTTTTTGTGTTGAAGGCTCCAGTCATGGACAAAAGTCCACATCAAGGCTGGGCCCTAATTGAAATATAGAGAGAATTGAGA
>JAUUDW010628548.1:0-11380 GCA_032361385.1 Panulirus guttatus
GAGAGAGAGAGAGAGAGGGAGGGAGAGAGAGAGAGAGAGAGAGAGAGAGAGAGAGAGAGAGAGAGAGAGAGAGAGAGCAACGGGTGAACGCAACAGCAACGGAAATAACAACGGCAACAAACGGCTGCATCAGCAACAGGGGGAACAGCAGCAGGGCAGCAAGTAACGGTAATCTCATCCACAGCAACGACTGGAACAGCAAGAGAAACAGCGGTAACGTTAGTAACAGCAGCAGCAGCAGCAGTAGTACAGCAACAGGAGCCCTGTGCCGCTGTGTTGGCTCTCTTTCCCTCTTCTGTAGATATTACGTTGGCTTCTCCTCCCGGGCAGTGGCTGTTTATGTGTCCTCCTGATTAGCCGGACGATGTAATACGAGGGGAAACCACAGCGTCGCATGATTACTCTGCGCGGGGCCTTTGGGGAGGGGGGGGGGCGAGACAACAGCAGCTCCTCCTCCACTACGGGCGGGTTCTTCGGGATGCATTTGTTTTCTCCCTTTTCCCTCACACCGCTAAGCTCTGGAACGCTATACTTTCTAATCATCTTCCCCAACAGGTAAGACCTGTTTCCCCGTTTTGAAAGACAGGATATTCAACTTCTTCCGCACAATGGATCGTTCTTTCCCCTTCTCCCTCTACATTTCTTATTCTATTCTTATTTCAAGTTTCACCTAAGACAAAGAGGCCTCGATCGGTAACTTTGTCCGAGATCAGACACTACAGTACAAGAAATAAAAAAAAAACAGAAAAACTATAGTGATATCATAAGCAAATACACCAGCAACAGGAGGGAAACGTCACTAGCAACAGGAGGAGAACAAACAGTTACAACGGCAAGAACACTAGCAACGGAAGCAAGAAGGAAAGCAGCAAACACAGCATTGCCAACAAAAAAAGCAAAATAACTGTAGCAAAAATAACAGCAGAAGCAGCAACAGCAATAAATCAACAGCATCAGCTGCAGCAATAGCAACAGCAACACTACCAGCAACAACAACAGGAGCAGCAGCAACAGGAACAATAACAACATCAGTAACAGCAGCAACAACATTAATAACAACAGGAACAGCATTAATAACAGCAGGAACAGCATTAATAACAGCAGGAACAGCATTGATAAAAGCAGAAACAGCATTAATAACAGAAGGAACAGCATTAATAACAGCAGTAACAGCATTAATACCAGCAGGAACAGCATTAATAACAGCAGGAACAGCATTAACAACAGCAGGAACAGCATTAGTAACAGCAGGAACAGCATTAACAACAGCAGGAACAGCATTAATAACAGCAGGAACAGCATTAATAACAGCAATGTTAATAAACACAAGAAGAACCAGTAACGTCTGCAGCATCGGTAACGGAAACACAAGCGGAAAGACCAGACATGATCCTGTTACCAGTAGTGTTTAACACAACACCGGCGATTGATGCAACACATTACGGTAGCAACGGCAGTTCCATCAACAGAATGAACAGCATCTGCAACGGTAGCAGAAGTAGCAATAACAGTAACACCATCATCATCAGCAACACTGCAACAGGAACGTAAGTAACGGTTACAGGAACGGGAGCATCAGTGACCATAGCCCGAGCAAAGGGAAAGGAAAAAGATAAAGAAACTCCTTTTTGAGTTCTTTCTTTACGAGCCATCCACCATCCTCCTCCGCTTCCTCTGGTAATACCACGGTTTCCGTTCGCCTGCTGCAGGGAACTCGCAAGGTCTTACCTGTCAAAGTGAATCATGCGACTCTCTCTCTCTCTCTTTCACACACACACACACACACACACACACACACAGACACACACAGACACACATACGTATATAAACAGAGAGAAATGGAGACGAGTTTATTGTTTTGACTGTAATCTTGTTACTCTGAAACCAGTTCTTAAAGCAATATCCAACGCCTAGTAAGTCATCCACTACATCTAGGTTTACTTCGATTCTCATGGATGTTAGCCAGGTGCAACACCAATAGAAAAATGTAATCCAACCACCGAGTGAAGGCTTCAAATAAAGGATTGAAGAGTATAAGATAAAAGTTTTATTCTTGAGGCTTGTTTTGTAATCGTTGAGTCGAGGAAGACGTTATGAACCTGAACAGTCCACGTGCCACCAGTCCAGCGGAATGCAAGCACCGAAACATTCCCTAAATATGAAAATACCTCTTGCAGAGTCCCGTTCCGTTCCGTTCCCTCCCCGTTCCTTCAACAGGCATACGACCACGCAGGGTTCCTCCAAATCCTAACGCTGTGAATACATACAATCCCTCTTCTACCCATATACGCTTTAAGGTCATCCAGGCAACGTACTGTGGAGCAGGCAGCGGTTGTAAGACATTTAACACAACCGTAACTACAACCACAACCTTGCCTGTCACAAACAACCTCGAAAAGACCCACTGGTCTTGTTACAGTCTGAATTCCACTGTATTCCTTTTGTATTATCAACACCGCTCGACCCACTCCAACATCCACGGCCAACACCTTTCATCGCCTACAGTGAGACTACCTGTAGCTTCCTCCTACTGCCACTGTTACTCCTGCTGTGGTGAAATGACAACTCCCATACTGCCTGCAGCCGCTGCCCTGGCGACCACCACCGCCCTTGCTGCCACAGTCTGCGTGCACCACTCCTGCCGCTCTCGCCACAGCTTCAACCACGCTGTCAACAACGTACTGTCTTCTGCCTTCAGTGGTATAGGAATCAAACTCTATGTATAACCCAAAGGAAATTAACCATTTCTTTTCAAACACTAAAAAAACCTATTTTCTTCTTAGAGTATTTTCTTCCTCCCCTTTTTTCTTCCACCTAATTGGCTGTTCTTTAATCCCTGACATGAAAGAAAACAATTTACCTCAAGCTATTTTCATCGCCTGATCCTCCCTGACGGACCCTGGGAGGGACGAGCACTCCCTGTCCTATCTCCCTCGGGATCCTCAAGGACGCTTAGCGGAACTTGAGGGAATCCATCAAGGAAAGTTGGTCGAGTCATTTTTAACTTTGATAAGAAAGTTGACTCGGGTGAACTTCTCCATCTCCTCTTTCGTTCCTCTTCCTGTGGTGTCCCCCTGAAGGAAACAGCTGGCTTGTCCTCTCCTGATGGCACGTACGTGGTCTTCCAGTGGTTTGTGGAATGAGTGAAAACGTGAGTCTGTGCGCATGTGTGTGTGTGTGTTGTGTGTGTGTGTGTGTGTGTGTGTGTGTGTGTGTGTGTGTGTGTGTGATTACTATTTGTGTGTTACGAGGACTGAGTTTTACACTCGTGGTGCCCCATGCACACACACACACACCGTAGTCTACGCCAGGTACCCATCTTGTCGACTAACCCCCTAGGGGAGGATGAACAGCTGGGTGGACTGTGGACCGACTGCCTCGACCAGGACTCGAACCTATGCGGGTTTGATCCCAGGCGGTCCTTGCACGCGTGATGGTCAGTAATGCTACGTGTATGTGTGTGTGTGTGTGTGTGTGTGTGTGTGTGTGTGTGTGTGTGTGTGTGTGCACTTTATCTTCAGGTCATGTAGAAAAACTTCAGTACCATAAGACTTGTATGGGTAATGGGCTTTCGGTAGTTTGCTTATACCATTACTACCAATTTCATTTTCTTTTTTTTACCCCAGTCTCCTTGTTAGAGTGCGTACCGTGGCTATGACCACTGCCAGCTGCCTCAGGCACTGACCATGGCACTATATTCGCAAGCTGTTCACCTCTCTTGACTGTTCTCGGCCGTTCCCTCACTTGACGTGGATCACAGACATATACGATTTCACAAACAGCACTTTCTTTCTTGGGTAGGAGAAATGTCTTCTGGTGCGTTAACGGTTGGGGAGAGAGGTAAAGACAGGAAGCGTCAAGCAAGCACTTCTTGTATCTCTGAAGACCGAGGACTTGTACACATCCACACACACACACACACACTCTCTCTCTCTCTCTCTCTCTCTCTCTCTGAAACTCCCCGGTGCCCCTCCTCCAGAAACTCTCTCTCGACTCCCGGGATCAAATTCCCCAACGCACAAACCCTCTCGGAAACTTGATCCTGCAGAAGCTTGGGCTTCTGTGAAACTCAGGAGATTTTCAGATTATCATTTCCTGGTGTCTCGACCCTCCAGATCGCCTTCTCTCGTCGCGTATGATCTTCCAGTCAATCACCTGTCCAAGCACCCGACTTCCCTTTAAAATGCTTGATTCATCTTTCCTTGGATGATCGACTTTCAGACAGTGTCTCAGGCCCTCGGCATTGCTGACATTTACTCTCCCAGACTCCTGAGGTGCTTAACAATGCCTGCTCTCATACACATCTGATGTATATGATATAAATTCATCAAGCAATCAATAACAATATACATACGTGTGTGTGTACGTATATAATGGCATGAAAGATGTAAAACTAATAACATCTGATCAGTTGCACACGAGTGACGCAACGCCTTATTGAGCAATACCGTAAATGTGTACAAGAGTATTATAACGTAGTAATATTCTCATATCACACGCGGGATTGTCATCAGTTTAATGAAGTCATCTCTTCCAGTAACTGGTCTCTGAACAGGATATTACTCTGGATGTCAAGAAAACTTTCACTGAATCATGTCAGGGAGAAGAATGAACAGTACGATATGACTTCAGGTTGAGCTCTGTTCTTGCGACTACCAGAAAAGAAAACTTGCTACAGAATTTCCATTTCCTCAAGATTTAATGACACCTGACTGCTGTCAGAAAGCCTTGCATTTGCAAACTGTCGTCAACGCACCTTCCAACAGAAAATGAATAATGTCTTTGCAAGTAAACTGACTGTGTCGCAGCTTCATGGAATCGGCTTGAAACCGGGTGACAATGACGTTAGATTGACACGACAATACCTTCCACACGTCTCGAGAGAATATGAACGTGTCACCACGTGCTAGCTCATAATGGAAACGCTGGTTATAGGGGGAGGGAGTGGCGCATTCTGATGGAGAGAGGTCTGGCTTGATACAGAATTGCGAGCGAGACTTAATCATGAACACCTGTCGAAACATGACTGTCAGCAGTATCTGAATTGTATGTGAATAAGGAGCTTCCTAGTTCAGGTATTTCTTGTGTCATTTCGCCTCAGAATATTTCCCCTGTGGTCACACTGCTGGAAGAGCTTACGAACGGATTTCTTAGCCAACGCATAAGACGTATTAGATCGTGTCTCCTTCAGATTTTGAATCCCTGTTACGAAGCATCCAATATTAGGTCTCTGCTACACATCAGTGCGCGTGGACGAACTATGAATTTTCTGTGGCCGTTTCACGCTTGCAAATGGTAAACTATTGGCTTTACCTGATCAAAACTACTGTGTCTCCCTCCTAAGTGGTAATCTATATTCTAAAAAGTTAATATATATCATTTATCAGCTTTCTTATGTCTCCTGCTACAGACTGGACTGTGTTCACATTCATTTTGACCAGTGGACCACTTCCTCACAAAAACATTGATACTTAACTAAAGTTAATTATCTCATAACATCAGAGATCGGTTCTGTTTTCGTGTTTCTAGATTAGTTTACTCTGGATCAGATACACTTTACACAGGGCTGACACTCCAAACTTGGAGCTCTGGTTCTGTGACAGAACCAAGAGTAATTTAAAACAGAAGAACCTTATTGACTTAATTATTGTTCATACTGTTAATTTGCATATCCACAAACAAGCATCATCAGGTACTCCAAGATCAGAATTCATGAAAAAAAAATCCAGTATTCTTTTCCTGTATTCTGAAGGTTATAGTCAAATGTCTCCTGACCACACAGCATATTTTGATTAAGCAAATGATATCCTCAATCAGCCTGACTCTATTACCTCTCTGACCTTTCTATATCGTCAGTGATGACACAGACGAATAATGACATGCTCGTCTGGCTAATACGATCCTCGCTGCCGACGAGAGAGTTAACCATAGCTTTTACCTGTTCAGACACTTAAAACCTCTCTCTTGACTTAATCTCTTAACGCTACTAAGAGACTTGGGGGGTTTAACTCTCCAAATGGTCGAAACTCCGTGCGAAACGGTGCACCTCAAGGACTTAAAACAATTGCGAGTTTTGGCACATCAAAAAGCTCTCAGGAATCCTCGGGCTAAACTTCCAGATGCTGTATCAAGTGAGAATCTTATGAGTTGGGGAAATGGTACCGAGTTCAAGAACAGAGGAAATGTTTGACGTTAAAAGGAATCACTGACGGGAAAACTAAGGGCAACGGAGTGAAACTAGAAAACAGAAAAACTACCTCCCACTGCTTCTTTCTTGTACGCGCTCTTCACCTCGGCGAAGAAGGTGTGTGTGTGTCCCATTTCAGTGGAATGCAGGATATCAAGTTTAGAAGCTCCTAAGAAAGTGTAGGGAAATGGAACGTCGTGATATCTAACCAGCCATGAAAACTCAGTTTAGAATCACAGGAATGTGCAAATAAACAGACCAAGGCGATGCCCAAACAGCCACTAAAACTGAATCACACTGACCTCATCGCGATAAGACTCCATCCCATAGTACACGATCGCCCGATCTCATGGCAGTAGGTTTACAGCGTGGTGAGGCAAAGGCCTAGACGTGCATTTCCTCCACTCTCACGTTCAACCAGAAATGTAAACTGACCGCAAAAGAGTTATGATACACGCGAGCATCAGTTAAGCATCCCCACTCTGGTGGCCGCTGGCGAAACTCACGAGGCTCAAGCCTGCGCAGACTATGGACGGACGTACGCAGAGGACACAGAAAATGGAATCCTACCGAGTCTTGCGAAGAAGGTCTTCCGTCTGGAAGCGAGTGTTGGGCAGAGGCAGGAAAAAAGAAAGGGTCGAAAACTGTGAGAGGTCGAAAAGCACTATCTGGTCGTTGACAGGGAACACAGAACAATAAATTGCGAGCTGAAGGAAAGAATAAGAAACGAAAACAAACTGACGCACCAAAATAAAATTTTCTTGCAACAGGGAAAAAAAAAGTGAAAAATCTTAAAAACGAGAAAAAAAAAATTAATGGTGATTTAGATTGGAGAAAGGTATCACGCACGATGCCTTAATCATGAACGAAACGAATTCTCGGAAACCAACGCAACTCTGTCGTTTAATCTATATTTTTTTTCCGGCGGAGTTACCCACCCCATCAGATGAACACAAATGAAATTAGAAAGTGTCAAAAACTAAAAGCAAGAAAAACTTCGGGAACTGATATCCACTGCAGAATATGCTCTCTGGCCAAACTTTTTTTTTTCACGAGGAAAAATTGCTCTGAAAGTATTAATGCCTTCGTGCCGACAAAGGGAAGAGAGGAGAAAGGAAAACTTGTGAAGAGGAGGAGAAGGAAGAAGGAGAGGAGAATGAAAAGAGGATCAGAGAAGGAGGAGTTGTGGACAGATATGAGGAAGCAGGCAGAGAAGGTGAGAGAGGAGAATGAGGTGAGGGCAGAGGAGGAGAAGGAGATGAGGAATGAGATACAGTGGGTGAAGAAGATGGAGAAGGAGGAGGTGAGGAAGTAGGAGGAGCTAGTGAGGGAGGGGTTCACAGGAAGGACAAATAACAGGAATCCTGATGGTTCATAACGAAATTGCAATCTAGACCCATAACGGTGGTAGAAATACGATGGTAACTCAAAAGGGAACTCACCATCCACCTCTCCCTCCGGCTCAACTTCCAATATCAAGAATAATTCCAATATTCCCATTCCTTCAAGTTTAGGTTTGCAATTCTTTATGCAGTAATTCATCAAAAGCTTTATGAAAGTTTGAGTTTATAACAACAGAGAATATTTTGCAATTCCAGTTATTATACAAATGAATACAGAACTTAATCTAATTTGCTGATTTCTTTTTTTACTGAAAACCCATCTTGATGGTCCATTACCGGTATATCATCTTCTAGGAATTTAACAATTTTGTTTCACATCATTGTTTCTAACAATTTTCTTAAAACCGAAACGAGGCTGATGGGACGGTAGTTCGAAGTACATATATATCCTATCTCGAAACTGGTGTCACATTAGCAAGCTTCCACACCATTTGGCACTTTTCCCCTCCCGCAAAGATTTGCCAAAATATTCCAGTAATCCTTTGAAATTATTTGCTAACTACCTTCCCTTGTATTCTGTTAAGATACCGTGTGGACCAGCTGATTTGTTTGGATCTAGTTTGTATAGATATTCAAGCACTTCGTATCTCTTAATATTTCTCTTCCCAAACGTGTTCGCAGTGTCCCACGTCAGCGAGGCTGTGCCAGGAACAGGCGAAGAACAGCTTCATTCGCTCACGTCCACTTTCTGGCTGTCATGTGTAATGCACCGGAACCAGAGCAACAACGATACCAACACACCTTCCCACGGTTTCGCCTGAATGCTTCATACGCCCTGGTTCAGCCCAGCTGACAGCACAGCACAGCACAGCACGCCCTTCACCCTCCTGCATGTTCAGGGCTCAGAGCGTTTAAAACATTTTTCACTCCATCATTCCAACTCCTATTCGGTCTCCCCTTCTCCTTGTCTCGAATACTTCTGACACGCAAAATCCTCTTTCTCCATCTCTCCTCGCTCATCCTCTCCTTATGTCCAACCCATTTCAGTACATCTTCATCTCCCTCGACCTTTTTCTTATTACTACTACACCTCTCTCTCACCCTATCATTTCTTACCCGAGCAACCCTCCTTATACCATATGCTGTCCTCAAAAATATACTTTCCAAATGGTCTTTACCTGACCCTGAGAGAAGCATAAACACACACATACACACACAAACTTATAAATAGAAAATTCACACATAACCCAGGACCCCTTTTAAGGGGGTCCTATAGGTTTAAGGCTGCGCTATAATCAGTAGCATGGATAGGATGGGCTCCTTTGGAGTGAAGAGTTCTTCAATAAAGATATACTTCCTTTTGCCCTTTAACAATGACACAGCGTAGATAAAGGTGACTTTCCACTAGTGGCATAACCTTATGCAGGCGAAGTCTGGTAACCCCCACATCCGTAAGTATATATATATATATATATATATATATATATATCATAGGTTCTCTATAAACAAATATACAGATAGCCTATATATTTCGCCTGTGTGATGAATCCTTCTATAATGGCGTACTAGCAACTCCATGAAATACTAAACGTCTGTACGTCAGCTGTGATATGATGATGATGAAGAAAGACATTAGTTTCTGTATATTGTCATCATCCAGCCTCACTAATCTTCAGTGACATATTCAACTTCATAAATGACGATGTTCGCTTGCTATACGTGCAAATTTTCACCTGCAGAGGTCAATTTCCTTTTAAACAAAACGCTGCAGTTCCCGGAGAAAGTTCATTCGAAAAGAAAGTCTTTCCCCAGAATAGAGGTAAGGGCAAGGCAACTTTAAAATGGAAATAAGAATATAGTAAAAAACCACGCCTGGAAAAATACCAGCGCTCACAAAATTAGAGTATATGCAAAGCTCACAGTGAAAAAAAAAAAAGTTCCGTGCAAATACAAAATTTCATTTCGTATAACACTTCAGGCCATTTCCATTCTCGTTTCCAGATAAGTTCTTGCCCCGTGGGAGTCCTCAGCCTACGGAGGTAAAAAACGCCAGGTAGTTTTCACACGTAACAAAATAGAATCAGGAGCAGATGGAGACGCCTATGGTGAACTGGACATATTTCCTCTTTCAGTAATGCAAGTTTCCGTTAAGTGATGAAGATTACAAGGCCTTCCTCGTCGTTGTGATGATGGGCCTTGTGGACTTCACTATCTTCTGAGCTTAAGGTCTGCGGAGTCGGGTTTTATATACCTAGAGGAAGGTCATGATTCGCATCTTTCTCAAAGCCCAGTTGGACCTTTTTCTCTCTTCTCAGATCTATTTAAGCAAAACGTTTAAGTTCCATATAAAATATCTAAAGAATTATAACTTTAAAATCACAGATTTATCTCAGCGTTATCTCTGAAACGCAAAGAATTACTAAAAAAAAAAATAAGAGAGGTATAAATTATATAAAAGATCACGTGAATGTTTCTCTAGTGAACAAATTGTTCAGTAGATCTTTTTTCTTCAAAATCCATACCAAAGAACAATTCTACGGCCGTTTTCAGCCTTTCTTGGCCTATAGTCTTAATTCTTCACACAGCATCATGATCCTAACATGTGCAGACCCGTGCGTACGTCCCTTGTGGATAGATGTGGTTAGGTGGCGGGTGTAAGGAGCACAAGGACACTTCATCCACTTCATGGACTTTAAAAAGAGGTGATGTGAGACCTCAACTCAGACGGTGGCCGATCAGCAATTCCATGGTTCCTCCCAACAGCTCAAGGTCGCCACAAGGATCGACAAAGCCTTTACAGAAGTCAGATGGGGCCTACCTCCCGGCTTACAATAAAGTCTTATGATACGAAATCCTAAGGTTCCAATCTTGTCGAACACCTAATTCCTTTCGCCTCCTTGTTCAGCTCACACCATTATTTCGGGTCATTTTCACTCGGTCGAACGTGAAGAAATTGCCGTAGTTTTTATTTTGTTGAAATCATTAAGTATCTGGAAAACTTCTACTGTCATGTCTCCTTAAGTTAGCGCGGGCTATTTTGGACAAAAATAATTCTTAACTGTTGGGGCCTTACTTCGTGTAATTTGTTTCTAAGCGACGGGATTTGTCTTGTTGCTCCTTGGTTTTATTCTAGTATTTATTCGCCAGTGATAAAGTGTGGCAGCCAGAAATGAATAGTCTATTCTAAACGTGTTGGTACAGATGCTTTGGAAAAAGTATTGTATATTTCGTTTCATGACTTTTTACCTCAAATTATGAATCCTAATACTTCCGTTTAACAATACATAGCTAAGCACTGCTTTGCATATTTCTGGGGGCCTAAATGATTATCAATTCAACATCTTTGTCGTCATATACTCTTGATGTTAATGGTTTACCGAACGTATGATACACGTATTTAGTACTTTCATCACCAAAATCCATTACTTCGCATTACGCTACACTGAAATATATACATCTACCGTGCCCCTAACCTCGGCGCAAATTTTTCTATATTTCATTGACTCACTGAACAGTCTTCATTTTGTCTGGGCATTTCACTTCGTCGTAGTCGGCAAATTTTAAAAGCTTTTTTCGGGCAAATCCTGTCTCTAAACTACTGACGTGGAAGATAAAAAGTATGAGGGGTGTTCTAAAAAATGAATACGCCTTTTGGCGCTTCGCTTCTCACACCGAGTCAACCGGACGGTCCCCAATATCATTCCATTAGTTGCTTTCTATCGGCAAGCCAGCTCGTGGTCCGCCTCCTCTATACTCGATTTCCAGAGTCGCGTGATTTAGTTTTACGTAAAAGTCTTTTATGTATACCTTTACCCAGGGCGTTTTGGAGGTCTAGATGTCTAACACCTGT
>JAUUDW010628558.1:0-18958 GCA_032361385.1 Panulirus guttatus
TTTTATTATTATTACTAATTATTCTTATTATTATCATTATTATTATTATTATTATTATTATTATGATTATCATTATTATTATAATTATCATTATCATTATTATTATTACAAATCCATTAATCCTGTATCTTAATTTCAGTCTGAGAATTCTTTTCCTTCTTGTTTATGAAACACTTGACCTGATGATTGGGGTTAACGACCCTTTGACCTTGCTTGACGATGACCTAACCTCTCCACCGGCAGAGTGTGATGGTGGCGAGGGGGACAAAGCCTGCGATGGGTCAATGACCTTTGGCCTCCACCTGGGCGCGGGAGTGTGTGCTCACGGAGCGTTCCGCTGCCCCTCAGGTGAGTTCCCATCGTCTCATGTTTACAAGCGTTGCTGGTAAACACCCTCGTCGATATGTAATGATTACAAACAACACGTTTACATAGGCACATATGCATAACCAGGTAGGGGTCCTGTGAGTTCTGGGGCCCCACGAATGTGTACGGTGGAAGTACACACCTGAGAGTGAATGAGAGAGAAACATATGCTCTCTCTCAGTACACAAAAGCAGGTAATTACATACGAAAGGTAATCACCCACACATACACAAACACACACACATACACACATATGTTCTTCTTCCAAACATATCTCTATTTTGCCCTCCTGTGACCCGCTTTACCCTCAACATGACCCCTCTATGATCCTCCTGTGAACTTTATTGATCCCCTGTGACCTTCTCTGGCTTCCTGTTACCTTTTCTGGCCTCACCTGTGGCACCCCCTGATACACCTCCCCCCCCCCCCTCTCCCGTGTGACATTTTCTAATCTCCGTTGACTTTCTCAACACCACGTGACCCTTTCTGTGCCACAGTCGCCCTTTCCTGTCCTGTGATTGTATCTAACCACGTCCTGTGACCTGCTGTGTCCCCTCTCGTGACTGTGTAATGCCTCTGTGACTCCTCTGCCAGGTCGTGCGTGTCCCCCGGCAGAATGTACGGAGCCTCCCCACCCATGTCTTCCACGGGAACTTCTCTGTGATGGCGTTGCCCACTGTGCCCAGGCGGAGGACGAGGCCGCCTGCCTGGGCGTAGCCAGGCCCAACCCCGGCCACGGTGAGTATCCGAAAACCTCCGCCGTGGTGAGTACTAAACATCCCCCCCTACTTACCGCACCCATGGTGAGTACTGTTGCACCTCACCCATGGTGAATATGGCCACATCCGCATTCATGTTGAGTATATTAAACAACCGCTGGCTGGCGATATGTAACTATGGAGTCCAGAGTAAAGGTGAGAAGGTGAGTAGGTCATCAGTTCCCTTTATAGCTGCCAAGTGTCCTATTTTAGATGCAGTAAACGTTCGACTACCTATGAAAATATAATTGGGAAACATATTCCCATTTTATATCTACCCAACTTCTGTCTGTGAGTACAGCTTACTGACGTACCTGAAGGAGGGAGCACGAGTGAGAGAGAAAGAGAGACAGAGAGACTCACTAGAGTACCGTGTTCCTCATGTCGTGTCGTGTGTCTCTCCGCCAGAGGACGTAGGAGCCTCAAACACCATGACGTGCTCGGGGGGCCTGAGGATCCCCGCCGCCTGGCGCTGCGACGGACGGAAGGACTGCCCCCTAGACGGACTGGACGAGGTCAGTAGCATCCTCTGTGGTCTAGGTGGCCCAGCTAGGCTAAGGAGGTCTTGTTTATGGTCCATGTGGTCAGTATCGGTCAGGAAGGTCTTGTTCATGGGCCCGATGATGAGTACAGACCATCACCTTGTGGGGATAGTTAGTACGGGCCAGGGAGGGTATATATACCTAAACCTAACCTGCACCGCAGACGAATTGTGTGCCGTCCGCTTCGTCATAACATGACCAGGAGGGTCTCTTTCCAACCCGATGGTCTGAGTGGATGAAATATTACCTTTTTTTTTCTTTCACTTTTAAAATAGTCATTTCTAGTCAGAAAAGGTGCGTTTACGATTAAAGAGTCACCATTACGGAGAGCCCTTGCTTGGAATCTAGATGCTACCCGAAAGGGGGCTTTTCCTCACGGGTCAGCGGCGCCCACTTCACGAAGTAGGCGAAGCTTTTATGTAGTTAGTCGTCGGGTTTTATTAGATCTCCCGGGATGGATTCCTTCGTCATGGTTGAGTTAGTAAAGCTCGTGAGAGAGAGAGAGAGAGAGAGAGAGAACAGTAATTGAGAAGGTTTTAAGGAACGAGACGTGGGGCCTCGAATGACCCACTGACCCACTCTGACACATCTAGCCACAGGACTCTAGCTAGATTTATCTCTTAAGCATAACGGTGCTACCCTTGAACATTAAGGGTCAGTTCAAGGACCTGGCCAGTATACCCAAGGGTCGCACCGTCGATCCCAAGGGTCAGATGGTTACCCGCCACGGCACTATCACAGCTTCAAGTTCCTCGTGTCCTTCTCAACCATCATCAAGTGTTTAGCAGTTGCAGTGAATCACCCTAAACGATAATGGCAAAACAGTTATAGAATTTGTCAGTATGGCCTTCCTTGCTTACCACTTATATGCCACTACTTACCACTAATGTACTTCTTTTCAAGACGTACATGTTACCACACACTATTGCTTACCACTCAGGAGTTATACATTACTTACGACTACTTCTCCTCGTCTGGATAGGTGGGATGCGCCTACTGTGATCCTGGGGAGTTCATCTGTCCAACCTCTGGGGTGTGCGTCCCCCAGGAGCAGGTGTGTGACGGGTCTCCTTCCCTCCCCTCCTGCACCGACGACCAGTACTGTGAGGCCTGCCCCCCAGCCTTCCTGGTGTGTGACGTGTGCGTCGCCAGGTAAGTCAACCCAGTCCACCTGGTGTATGTGGCCAGATGGTAAGAACCGTCCCTCTTAATGTGTATGACCTGGGTATTGCATTAGGACACCGCTCGACCCAGGGGAGGGCATACCACTTGGTGGAAAAGTACCATAGCAGGAATTTGCTTCAGAGTCTGGGGATCATTTTGATAAATAGCCGAATCTGTACCTTATCTGTGTCGGTTTCATTACCCATATGCAATAAATACCTAGAATGACAGTACTTTCGACAACCACAAAGCCTAGAAGAACCATCTCACCAACGCTTCCTGGTCAGCTGGCAGATCTGCGACGGTGTGTGGGACTGTGAGGGCGGTGAGGACGAGAGGGAGTGCGTGGGCGTGGGCGTGGGCGTGAGCGGGTTGGAGGAGTGCTCCCAGGGTCACTACCGCTGCTCCTCCGGCCACTGCCTGCCGGAGCTCTCCGTCTGCGACCGACGCGTCGACTGTCCCGACGAAGACGACGAGAGACACTGCTTGGACGACAACTTCGGTGGTAAGTTCTACGGTGTTGCTGAGACAGTAACAATAACATAACGGACGGCTCAGTCACTCAATAGCAACGAAAGGCTGAAATCATACAGACAAACTATACAGCGTATAGACACTTGAGCTATACACACACACACACACACACAGTGTAGAAACGGGAGCCATAACAAGAGTGGGTGATTGGGATTCAACAAACAGTCGTTAACGTAAACAATTAACGTAAACAGCAGGGTGGCACTTTAGGTACGAGCGATGATGTTTACAGTGGTTGGGACGGGGCTATTCTTGTAGACAGGATCAAAGACGTTGTCACAAGACGGGATACAGAGACGATATGTCAGACAACGCCAAGGACAGAACCACAGACATTTTTACACAGACGACACCACAAGAAGCACCACTGACTCATTCCTAACTCACTGTGCGTTTACTCATAATCTTCCTCACTCCCACTACCCATTCAGGACCTCCTCCCCTTCTCTACCTAATTATAATTCGTCTCTTCCCACCTCCTCCTCCTCCTCCGTCAGTGCCTCGCTACTTGTCCGTGAAGCCGTCTCCAGTGTCGGGGGGAATGGAGCGGAGGGGCCGCGCCCCAAGTCGCCTGGTGACGCCCACGCTGTACCACCCACCCGGGGGCGTCGGCGTCCTGACCTTCAAGTACCGCCTCGACGCTTGGCTCGGCGCCTCCAACGCCACCCTCAGGTGAGAGGCACAGGTGATGACTAGACTTAAATGTACGTTTTCTGCCAGTTTCATAATTCTGAAAACCGATTGCAACCCGTTTTCTTATGGCTTACATTGATTGTGAGCAAGACTCGTGAAGATTGGTTCTAATCTTGGCCTTAATACTGACCACATTCAGCGCGACGGTACGACCTTAGATACATACGTGCGACGTAGGTTACGACCCATGGGTATGATGGCCTGACCTTTGACCTTACCCTTGAGGGATGGGTCAAAGGTCAGGCCACCCATACCTAAGAATCGTACCGTCTTGCTCAAGCGTCGTATAGACGTACTCAAGATCGTATCTTAGTGCTCAGGGGTTGTACCGTCGTGCTCAGGTGTCGTAGAGTCGTACTTTAAGAGATTAGTAGCTTAGTGGAATAGCCAGATGCGCCAGTATTCGCAGGCGGAGGCATTGCATTTCCCTCACACTATCACTCACGTTCATGTTCACTACGGAGGGAAACGCAGCCAAACTCATCTTCACTACCCAACTCAATAAACCTAAATTCACGGAGGAAACCGTGATTGAAACGAATCTATTTTTCGCGACATCACAGAGGCTTAATCTTGCGTATGTTACGTAACTCCGAAACTGTGAATGTGTGACGCTGTAAGAAGTTACGGTGAAAGTAGTGGATGTCCTTCAACTCTCTCTTCAACGCTAATAAATGTCCTCCACCTCTCTCTTCATAGGAAAAGTCTATGAATTATGGGCCTTTCCTCACGCACAGTTACAAACAGGATTCTGTGAATGATGTGTGGTGGTCTAACGAGCCCGTGTGGAGATCTATTGGGCCCGTGTGCAGGTCTAGAGGGCCCGTGTGGAGGTCTTGCGAGCCCGTGTGGAGGTGTCTATCGGGCCCGCGTTAAGAGTCTATCGGGCCAGTGTAGGAGCCCAGCGTGCCCGTGTTGGGATTACGGCCTTGGCTAATCTGCGTGAAACGAAAAAACGACGGTAAAAGTACTTTATCAGGCCGCATCCCTCGCCTGTCACTCCCGAGACCATGCATACATTAGAGTTTTTTTCGAGACGCGGCTCATTGAGTTTTCCCAAGCTGGGTAGAGAGTGTGCCAGCCTAGTCGTTATTATGCTGCCACACTTCCCTGGACGATGTCGTTCGACATTTGATCACACCACGTTGTCCTTCGCTGTACATTACTGTGTTTCTCTATGCTGTCCTCTACCTCGTTACTCAGCACTTTAGTACAGTACACTACCCTGTACCTGGCTACACTCCCATGGTACATTACAATGTACGACACATGACTACACAGCATTATTGCACATTACACTTCACAGCTAGGAACTAAAGTACACTGCATTACACTGCATCAATCTTCACTGCACAAGACTATAATACTCTACGCTGTACCATAGTACACTACACAGCACAGCATTACAGTACTGTACATATTGTAGTAATCCGATCTACAGTACATTAGTTTTATCATATTACACCAAACGTCACTGCCGTCCCTCACGACACTGAATTATTACACTGTTAGTCGCTAGTGTACGTTATAGCACAGTACACTGCGCAATACGATACCACCAGATCACATAACCACACTGCCGCTAATGGACCTGGAGCCATCACGCATTTGTGTCCTGGAAGTCCTCGACGCGGCTAATGGTTCTGGAAAACCATTTATAACCATTTCCATGTTTCGTTTCTCAGTCCTTCCATACAGTGCTTATTGAGGGTCACTCTCTAAACGCAATACGCTACGTGGTCGACGACGAACAGCGGGATACGCTGTTGGGACGGCAGTACGCCCTGTAGTGCGTCACGCCGAGTTAAAGTCTGCGGACATCACTTGCCGCGTTTAACTACCTCGCTCAACGCCTGGTGTGTCTGTTCGGTCAACTCCTCTCAAGTTTGCCTGCTTCCTTTTGCCTTTCCCTGTTCATTACGCTTTTGAAATACTTTATTTGTACTTCATTTAAAACTCTTTTAACTGCTTTTTCAACATCGGTTGAGAGAATTTTATTGGTATTATATAACAAAGAATAATGACACCCAGGATTTTCTATCGTGTAAGACCAATTTACTGATCACGATGCCCTTTACTGACGCTCAGGGTTAAACATTTTAGCACGAAAACCCATCCTTGTGAAGGATTTTATCATAAAGAATGTAGATAAAAGAGAAAAGGCAGGCATCATAACCATGAATGGCAGAAAAGGTTGTGATGGAACCGATAAATGCTAGGGTATGAGGAAGACGGACGAACACAAATATCTCGGTGCCGTCCGAGGCTGGCCTCACCCTCAGGTGGGCAGCTGACTGTCATCAGTCCACAAACAGACTGACGACTCCTTCCCCAACGTAACACTTCAAGACACGTAGCTCACTAACTCTGTTATCCTGCTGTGGGCGTAGAACACTCAGTACTCCTCTCTCTCTCTCTCTCTCTTTCCTCCATCTCTCATACGCATCGTCCTGGCCTTGCCAACTCCGTCTCCCTCTCCCTCTGCCATTGTCTGTGTTTTCTGTCCCCTTCGCTCACCTTGTCCCACTATATCACAGGCAGTTGTCCTTTATAGCCTCATTTCCTTTGTCGGGAGAGTTTTGCTTACCACCAAAGGGTACCGGGAACTCAAACCAGCGTCCCGTCATTTTCCAGTGAATGCCTAACAATGCTTTACTCCCCGCCGTCAGCCTGGAGATGGTGGACGCGGAGGATCCCAGCGTGGGCGTGCGGCCTTGGGCGGTGTGGAGGCAAAGCGGCCACAAAGGGCGGCACTGGCTCTCCGCTGCTGTCCTCATCCCATCCCCTCTCTCCATAAACAAGTACAAGGTAAGGAGGCACTCGGGCTGGCCACGGCCCTGGTTTGGGCTTGGAGACTAGGGCAGTTGAACGTGGATATACGGGAGGGGTGGACTCTTGGGTCAGAAGGGAGGTTTGAGGGCGGATTTATATAAGGTCAGGAAATGAGATGGGTAAGGTGACACTCTCCTGGTTGACAGAAGAAGGTGAAACGCTGTGTTATGCTGTACCTCCCTCCATGGAAGTTTAAACTGGTCCCCGGCTTGTCTGTCTTTACCCCAGGATGTCACCAACCCATTGCCATCATCAGTGGGAAAATATACTTCATGGATCCAAATGGCTAACGACTGCTGGCTGGTGGGTCATGATGCTAGAAACTCTCATCATAAATATAGTGGTAAACGACCAGAAAACAGAACTCTGCCATCTGGATATGATTAGGCGACCTTTGACCTTGTCCTTAAGGGTTAGGTCAAGGGTCGTATAGTGGGGCTTCGTGAGTTTTGTTTGAGACTTTGTAAAGTACAAAAGATTTCTCAAAATATGGCTGCGTTTTCATGTATCAAAACAGAAGAAAATTATTATCATAATCATGAAAATGAGACAATGATAAGTAAAAGCTTGCCGTAGTATAACAGATCATAATTTTCTTCCAAAATGAATTATAAGTGCATTCAATTCATTCATAAATGAATCCGTTACAATAATATTTATAGGAGTTTTTAGTTGTCTTGGCCCAACTTCACTTTTGTTAGCTTAGTCATACTAAACTTGACCCAGAACCACTTACCCAAATATGTTCCACAAAGTTGTACTTAGTATTATTCCACACTCACTCAAGTTACGTCTCTCTGAGTACCGGGAGCCTATCGTTACATCAGGTATTCATGAATCATCAATATTCAGATCTGTCGAAGGGCTGAGTGGTGGAGGGTCGAGTCTTGATACACTTTCAGATCTTGAAATTCCTGAAATGGAAGTCCTGAAGGGTGCGACCCACCCCAGGTTCTGACCTCGCCCTGTATCTGTCACGATGCATCTCAATCAATGGACGAGGCTAAATTGAGTTTCATATCCACGGCCGAAACTTGCAGACGAATGCAACAATTTTCCTCTCCGTCGTCTCTAATCTGGGTCACTTGTGCACAGTAAATAGATTTCTGATGATCAGGTAATTAGGAAATGTCGTGTACGTCTTATTGCATACGTCCGGGAAAATTTTAAGTTTTCCTACTGTATTATGTTTCTAGAACACTTCATCATAAATAAATGCCTTTTAGAAGTCTCCCAGCACAGTTTAGTATAATGGCAACTCTGACGTTATCTGACCT
Source organism: Panulirus guttatus (assembly GCA_032361385.1). NCBI lineage: Eukaryota > Metazoa > Arthropoda > Malacostraca > Decapoda > Palinuridae > Panulirus > Panulirus guttatus. Next base: position 8,167 of record JAUUDW010628558.1, read on the forward strand.
TCTCTCTCTGCGCTGTGTGACAAGGTCTTAATAAAACCTACTTCAGTTTTCTGCCGTAACGCACAGAAATAATCACAAATAGTTATCACACACACACACACACACACACACACACACACACACACACGCTAACCTAAGCCGCGGGCCGTTGCTCATAATTAGCGTAATAAATGGTGGAGGTTTAGCAAATACACATCAATATGACGTCTATTTATTGCCTTTCGTTCTAGTGATATAGAGGTGAATTTGATTCCCAGAATATGAGTTTTGAACTGGAGGAAGTCTTAATGCAGGCTTGAAAACAGCTTAAAAAACACGAAAATTCCTTTTTCTTGAAGATTCAGTCAGCGGGGCAGAGTGTTGCAACCGTGGGTTCGCGTTTTCCAGTTTCTGGCGTCGCTTCGGCGGCGTCACCCCAGTTGCTGTCGTTACTTAGTCGAGGGAGGAGCATCGCTGCGATCACGCGGGAGACGAACCTCACCGCTCGTAGTTACTGTCCTCTGAGGCATTTGATAATGCCCCTAAACACCGGTTAGGGTGATGTGCGGTTGGCAAAACGCAAGGAAGCCTCCGGTGAGTGCGTGTGACGTGGTATGGAAGCCTATTACGGCCCATTACTTCGTGCATGCAAGTCCGATGGAGGTCATGGGCCATTTTGTGACGATAGTATCTAATTACAGGAGCACTTTATGCTCTTTATCCACCATGATCGAATATTAGGTCTCTTAAGTGGGTTACTGATTTGGGAAGGACTTTTGAGCCTGAGGTCTTGTGCCTCCCTTCCGTTTCGTGCCACCAAGGCAATGCAAGGCAAGGTTCGTCATATCATCTTGTTTTGTACCATAAGTGATTTACATTGTTTATCCTCAAGCTGGAAATTATTGATTTGATTACGTGATAATAGGAATCATTCCTACAGTCATTTAACACGTAATCAAATCAGTGATTACCTGCTCGATTATACGCAATATTGATAACATGGTGCTAAATCAGACAAAACAATCCTTACCTTTTTCACTATTAATATGTAATATTAAATCCAGTCTCCCATTGTCTTTGCCACAATAGTGAGCTACTGAAATATTTATTGCTAAATTGTTGGAAATGGTTGGATCCCAACTATATCACAGCATCGACATTTATGGGTGTAATAAACATTATGTCTCAGAACAGTGCATCTGTGCATATTCAGGCCACAGTATTTGCAGCATTATCCCTTGATCGCCTACTGGAATAAACTGAATTGCGAATCTGTGAGTGCAGACAGCAATACAGAGGGTTAAAGTGTTCTATGATAGGAGAGAAAGCTCAGGTGATGAGCCTCCACAAGTGCAGAACTCCCTCCCCGTACCATAGAAATAGGTGGCTACAAATAGGTGAAAATAGTCAAAAGGATGTTAGCTTTGTTTTGCTCGTCGTAAGATTAGCATCAATCTATGTCGAGAAATACAATTCAGGATCTTTTTTGTAGTTTCCTAGAGAGAAAAACACTTATTTCATCATGTGCCAGAGTAGTTCCATCTTCCTCGAGGTAATCGTAAATACCCATATGTTTCTGACATGTAAGTACAGTTTCCATTAATGTCTCATTCATTCTCATCTTTTCTTCGTGAGCGGAATTATCTTTCATTGTTTGCATTATTCTTTTTCATGCTGTGTCCTCAATCGTCATGTATTTATGTCAGGGTTATGCACAACCATGACGTGATAGCCTTGTTGTCATATTCCATCCTTGATAAGTCCTTACAATTTGTCATCAATTGACAGGAACGTCAGTATGGCTCAGTTCACTCATGTCTCTCTCCCTCTTCCTCTCCCTGCCAGCTGGCCTTCCTTGTGTCTCACGACGACCACGACCACGAGTCCCAGCAGCTGCACCTGGCCCAGCTGGCCTTCAGGGTCGTCCTCCCGCAGGCTCTCGACCAGCTTGGTAAGTCGTTCATGTGTCTATTCCACCCTGGTCGCTTCCAGGTAATCGTCTCGTTAATGGTCAAGCTCTTCTTAGAAAGTTGTGCTCTCTTCTATCCACGTCAGCTATATAGTTAGGCTTAAGATAGACCTGTATCTATTTCTTGGGCTAGTCGTCCAGTCGTCTTATTTTCTATTCCCAAGACATTTCCGTTTTCTTCGTTCATATTCTATCTCGTGTTCGTTTTCTTTCAAGGATGATGCCTGGTGACAGAGGAAAGTAGAACTATGGAGCTCAAAGTAACAAGACTTTGTAATAGGTCTACTTTTTATAGCAACGCGAGAGTGTGGTAGCTTTTTGTTTGTATGTCAAGCGAGATGCTGAGAGTAATGAGCAAGCCTAGTTTTCTAATTATGATTTAATTAATTTTTTTAATTACATGATCCCAGGGCTCCTTTTACGAGGCTCCTACCTACATCTTCGAGGCATCGCTGCAATCAGTAGCAGGGAAATGCAGAACTCCTGTGGAATTAGTGCCAGTCGAAATATTCCAGTTTACGCAGAATTCCTAGAATTTGTTTTCGAAATCATAAAGAACGTTAGTAATCTTAAAAACCTCTTCGGATGATGGTTTACTGTCGCTTGGCAGACAAATCGGGACTGCGTTCAACATTAGGAAGGAATTGTTGCCTTTCATACATCCATCACTTCCTCTCCTCTCTCTTTCTCTCTCTCCCTCTCTTTCTCTCTCTCTCTCTCTAGATATTCATATACCCGTCTACATTCTCTTTCTCCTCATCCCTTCCCCTTGTCTTAGTTCTTCCGTGTGATGGAAGAAAAATATTTCCACCTCTTGAGTCATATCTAGTAAGGGAAATAATTCTATCACTGAATTCCCTGAACACCTACACCTCAGGAGGTGCTAAGTCGTGACGCCTTTTATCACCTCCCGTCACACATGCGGCGCCGCCACCTTGCCCCGTTACAGCCCATCCAATCACCTCAAACATAACTCCAATTTGCCTGAAAGACCCAGGCGGAGCGCGGCCACTCCTTCATCTAAAGACTCGAAAAATATGTTATCTTTTTTTTCTTCGTTAAAGTGAATAGATTCTCCTCCCCCCGCCCCCCACTTCTGCAATCTAAGAGTCCGATTACCTGGTCTGATGGATTACCTTTGAAGTATTTTCAGCGTATTTAATTCCCTGTTCTGGGTTGGCATCGATGCAGCGCAATTTCGTAAAATGTGAATAGAGGAATCAGCCCTCTCATTAGTTACCGTAGATTGTGACGTAAATCGTTGCCAGTTATTACGCTTGAGTTGAGGGCGTCATTTCCATGGTTCACCATTGGCTAATGATGCCCTCAGCAACGGGTTCTGCCCTCCCTTGTACATTAAGTGTGTAATTAGGTATTCTTAATTACCTATATGTACTGTAGGGGAAGGGGCACAGCTCTCATGTGGTCGGTCCGGACATCTGCCCATCCCTGTGTATGACTTAAGGAAGTGTAAGGTTTATCCTTTGTTCCTTCCAGTGTCCTGAGGTGAAGAGAGCGTTCCGCAACAAAACATTCGCCCCTTAACTACTCCTTCCTTGGCACTCTCACCTCACTCTCACCCTCACCCTCAGAACGATTTTGTGAAACACAAAATCTAATTTCTTTTCCCTTGACGTCCTGGCCGGCAAAACGAGGAAAGGATGACGACGTCATCGGCTTGAGTTAGTCCCTCCCCTGCTGCAGCAGCGACTCGCCCTGGGCCCCAGGCAGCCGATAGTAAGGTTCGATATCCCTATTCATCTTAAGGACACGGGAAAGGTCTCTGCACGGGGGATTTTTCGCGTTTTAAAGACGTTTATTCCCTGGGATGGTGGAGCCCGGCGACTCAGTACATTCACTAAGGCCGGCGGAAAATGCGCTCCATCAAGTTTTCTGAGAAACCGTAGATCGACGTCCCTTCCCAAGGTTGGGAAGGGGCCCGCCGGTCATGGCGGAGCTGCAATCCCGACGATGTAGATGGAGAAGGTTCCTAGAACTGGTCTGGCAATCAGGGAGTCCATTCGTCTCCCAGGTAATGAGCTATATGGTGGTGGTGGTGACGGTGGTAGTAGAAAAGAGTGACGAAAATGTCTCGGCGTGAGGTGGCGGCGTGGCGGAAAAGGCCAGCCCATTTCTGAGCAGTTATGGAAGGTGAATTTGGCAGGTACTCCATATTGGTGGAACTCAGGGGTTTTGAGCAACACTTGGCCATCAGAGACATAATCTCTCTCAGGTTTGCAGTATGAGATATCTCCAAAAGACAATGGTCGTGCTCTATATAAATGTATATAAATTTGGAGGTTTTATATAAACTCGGAGGTGCTCCAACGTTTACAAGAAGTCTTGCTTTAACCCATTATATAGAAGATATTCTTGTACTGCTGTTGTCTGAAGAGCATTTTTTTACCCTAACCTCAGGTAACCTTTGAGCACGACGGTACAGTCCTTGGATACGATGGCCTGGCTTCTGTCAGGTCAAGGGCCAGGCCGTCATCATAGTCAAGGGTCGTACCTCTGAGCCAAAGGATCGGACCGTTGAGCTTAAGGGTCGTACCGTTGACCTCAAGGGTCGTACATTTGAGCCCACGGGGTTATGAAGGTAGCGGTGTGTGACTTTCCTTTATGGTTACTATTCTTAGCTGTTCATGGAATTTCAGTTCTAGTAGCCACTCTCGTTAGCTCGAACTCTTGTTGTCACTAACGTAGCTCTCACTGCTGGTAGTGAATTGTATTGGCCTCATGACTACAGACACTCATAGCGAATCTGAGCCTGAAACGTTCACTGTTCACCAACGATGATAAAGGCAATTGACCAAGATAATCAAATACTGCTTCTCCCTCCTCTTCCCTAGAGTCTCTCGCCAACACTACCAGCCACCTTTTCCTCCACAATGACCCCGCCTCCTCTTCACACTGACCCTACCTCTCCTTACATTGACACTCCCCCACCCCTTCTCTCCAACACTGATCCAAACTCTTCCGTAGGGTCGGCTCTGCTGAGATGCGAGTTCGGCGACAGCCTGTGCGGATGGTCGCAGCCGAAGACGGAGGGCGGCTACTCCTGGGTGCTGGCCCGAGCCTCAGCCCACACCCGCCGCACCGGACCCATCACAGGTCCTCACTTCCCTCCTCCTCTTCCCCTTCCCTTCTGGGTCCTACGAGCCCCACCGTCGCAGATACCATCGCCCCATCCTTCTCTCCCTAGCATTCAAGGTCCCTCCTCCCAGGTGACCAACCGACAAAAGCCCTTTCCAGGCAGGTACCCAACCCTTCATCTCCTTCACAGGTACCCAACTCGCAACCCGTTCCTGCCAGCTATCCATGCTGCACACATCCCCTCCCTCCCTGGAACCAAAATCCTACCCCATAATATTTTTAGAGGCTATGGTTCTATGCTTCCTATCCCGATGGAATTTATTTTTGCCGCAAGAGTGGAGGATTTATTGTGCACTCCTTGCTTCTGTCCGTGTTTTGTTGTGTTGCCGTTTGCTGTTCTTGGTCTCACCTGTCAGCATATACTCGTCTCTCGTGTGACCGTCTGTTGGCCTCTGGTGTTTCCTGTTCTGCCTGTCTCATCTTTCAGCTTCACTGCCTCTGTCTCTCTGTCGATCGCTGCCTCATCTCTTGGCCCCGCTGCCTCTGTCTGTATGTCTCCTTCTGGGTTAGTCTTTGACAGCCTTACCGTGCCCCTTGTAAATCCAACTTCTCTCTTGTGTCTGTGTTAAGATCTCGTTTTTCCCCATCTTACTTCTGTCCACTTGTCGGCTGCTTGTCTTGCTTGTCTCTCTGTAACAGCTATTTTGTCTCTCGAACTGTCATCTGTCCACTGAGAGCCTTCTGATTTTAAGACGGGGACCAGTTCATCCGTCCCCAGACATAATAATAAGACGAATAATGCCATAGACCAGTATCATCGCGGTCAAGACCTAACTCAGTGTCAAATGCCATGACCTTAACCCAGTGCCACCTTGGTTAAGGCATTGGGGCCAATGTCATCTTGGTTAAGGCCGTAAACCAGTTGCCATCTCGGTCAAGGCCCACAGTCAGTTGTCACCACTTCGTCCACATCTCCCGCCGCAGGCTACCCTGACGTAGGTGGGTCGGGCTTTGTCTTCGCCGACTCCCTTCACGGCGCTGAGGGCAGCACAGCCGACCTGTTGAGTCCCCCGCTACTTCTGCCGGAGGGACCAGACCCCGCCCTCTGCTTCAGGTAAGTGCTAGTGATCAGACCCTGTCCTTTGCTTTAGGTAGAAGCTAGAGGCCAGACCTTGTCCTCAGCTTCAATTAGGTGCTGGGGGGCCTGAATGTCATACCCACACTCCAGCATCCGTTGCTCTGGTAGTACCCGGACTGCGACATCACATATCCCCCTGTTGGCTCTTCATTAATCTTGGTAACAATCGGGGGGCCGACTCTGCTACCTCCACGTCCTCCATACTGCCCTGAGTCGCCCCTTACTCAACGTCCGTCAAAGGAGAGACTTCCAGGCTGATCAAGTCTCTGTGGTCGGACTGGAAACCATATCATCCATAGACAGGTTACTACCTTTTCTGGGTGAGTGAACCCGCTTGTTAGGTTGCCCAGCAACGTCCCAAACATATATCACTAGTCTCAACGTTTACGCTATACGCCACATTTCGCGGTCTCTGGGTATGTACGGAGACCCTTCAGTGAGATGCACCACCTCCACCTGCACTCCCCGTTCACTTCACACACTACCCTCCCTCTCCATCGAGCACACGCCCTGCGGACACACTACTCTCACATCGAACACTCTTACTGGGTCACTCACTCCGCCTCGAGTATCAAGACACCAAAGTACTGAAGCCATCGATCCCTGCTTCGTCCGCCCTCCCTGTCCTGGGTCTCTGGTCGTTCCAGCGACTAATCTCTCCACCCGTTTCCTCGGATCTCCACACATCCACCCGACCAGCTTCCCTTCCTCTGCAGCCACTCGACCCTGGTCTGCTTCATCACGTCTCTGTACCCCTGACAGCTCACGTTCTGTTACCTTTAATTAAAGGTTATAACAATGTGGCTGTCCCTCACATCGGTTCCGATGACTCTGTTCTCACTTCACCATTTCTCTCATCCACCTCTCGTATTCTATATTTTTTTTCTTCTTTAAACTTCCTCATCACGACGGCACGACCATTGAGTATGACGAGATGTCCCTTGGGTATGATGGCTTGGCCCTCAAGGGTCAGTTCAAAGACCAGATACTCATCCACAAGGGTTGTTCTCTCATGCCCAACCAAGGGGTCTCACCGTCTTGCATGAGCAGGTAATGTGGTGTCTGTCACCACAGTGGAACACTTTGCCTCACTTAGAGGCTTTATACCCCCAGCTGCTATTGCGTTATTTTTCTTCAGCGTTTCCATCATCCCATCGAGTCCTTCGGACCATCGGCAGAACCTTCCGAACTCATGCGAACAGCAACTGTGGCGCGACCACTCCTTCCATCTCTGCTACCCTCCTTCTTCCCTTCCTGTTATCAACCTCCTATTACCTGTCTCCCTCCCATCCCGTTACCCTCCTCACTCCATCTAGCTTGCCTGCCTCACTCCAGCTCCCCTCCCTTCCTCTGATCTGCCTCACTGACGCAACATTACCATACTTCACTTCTTGTATTGCCCTGCTGGTCTCCTGGTCCATCATCTCCGACCCCCTCTAGACTCTATCCGTCCCTCCATTGTCCCTGCTTGCCTCGGCCGTATCCATGATTCACTATATCCTAGCAATAATCCCTTCCACCTTCTTCAGTAGTTTCTTTGGGCGCTCATCCCCTTTCTTTTAAGATATCTCCATATTGTTTTACTTTCAGAGTATCATTCCTCATCCAGGCAGCTTAAGTAGATGTTTCTCCTCTCCTTATCGCCTGTTGCTGGCTACTACCTTCTCTTCTCTCCGTACTTGCGTCTACGGTCCTGATCATCTACAATTTACGTCTCCATGCTATAGATTCCTCACCAGTGTTTCCCCGGCCCAGCAATGCACGTCTCCCGCCGCACACACCCCAGGGCAAAGATGGTTATTATTATAGGATATTCGAACGGTGAAAGCCCGTCATTATTTTGGGATATTTCATTCTCTTTCTATATATAGTTTATGATCATATCAGTGGGAGTTGTGTATACATATATACATAGGGCTTAGTTTCTCCTTGTTATGATCTTGTCAGCGGTATATATATTCATTCTAGTCACCGCGAGTGCTACCCCCTTGCTTGGCTATTTGTTTGTGACTAATATTCCGCTCACTGCGAGCAAGTTACTCCTGTATGGCTGAACTGGACACCATGATTGCTGCCTGTCTTTGGCTGAGTTCTCCATAATTCCAGATGCCTGTAGATATATGAGTTAACGCGGGTTATGGCTACCCCTGCCCCAATCTATGGGCTATAAGTCCGCCTCTCGCCCTTACTCAGGTTCGCCGTGTTCCTGTACGGGGCGCACGTGGCCAAGGTCTCGGTGCACGTGCTGCAGCGGTTGGGCGACACCACGCACACGGCCGAACTGTTCCGGGCGGCGGGCGGGCGAGGCCTGAGCTGGGTACCGGTGGGCGTGACGGTGGACGCGGGAGACGTGGCTGACCCCGGGGCGCCGCTGGTGCTGGGGGTGCGCGCCACTCGGGGGCCCGGCACCGAGGCGGACATCGCCCTCGACCACGTGGCCGTCCTGGCGGGCGCGTGCCACCTCCACCCGGTTCTCAACGCAAACGTCACCCTCCACGCCACCCTCACGCACCCGGACGCATCGGCGCTCTCCGCTGGGCCCGCCCTCACGCCCATCGCCACGCCACCGGAGGCCCACGGCCTCGCCGAGCCCCCGCAGGCCAAAGGCAACGCGTGCGGCGAGCGCGCGAACTGCGTGTCGTGCGTCGCGGACGACGCGCAGGCGGGGAGAGGCGCGGGCGCGTGCACGTGGTGCGACCTGACCCAGGCGTGTATGGCCGTGGACACGCCAGCCGCCGCCGCCTGTCCCGACCACCTTGCCGTCCACCACAACTCGACGGTACTGTCCACACTCTCCGTCTGTCTGTCTGTCCGTCTGTCTGTGTAGGGCGTGCTCAGAGTGATTATCCATTGGCGTTTCTCTTTGTCTGTGTGTCTGTATCTGTATCTGTGTTAGATGTCTGCAAGGTATGTCTGTGTGTGTGTGTGTGTGTGTGTTTGTGTGTTTCCCACGCTGTTTATCCCGGCTCTGGACCACCTGACTTCATTATCATGTCTTTGGTCTTGGCATTATGGCGTTCGAGTCAACACAAGGTCGTCTGCGGCTCCTGACCTCTTCATTAGCATTTCCATCCACCTCCCACGCCTCCCTTTTCACCAGCACCATACTGCCTCTGTCCTCTCCTCCCCATACCACAATGCCCCTGTCCTTTCCTCTCGACAGTATATTGCTTCTCTCCTTTCCTCTCGACAGTACACCGCTTCTGTCTTGTACTTCCCACACCACACTGCCTTTCATCTCTCCTCCCCTTTTTGGATTTAGTATTATTTACTTAACGTATAGTGATAGCGCCATTGTATCCACATTACATATATAGTTTGTGTTTTTTAAGAGATTATCATTGAATGAAAAGATCCTCATCATCGTATCATATATTGATAAAAAGGAGAAATATCAAACGAGGAAGAGAGAGAGAGTTGCCAGAAGAAAATTTAGTAGAGACATTCATTTCAGTATGGACATCTTGTAAGACCAACTTTTTCTCGCGTATGAGAAACATGGGACTAGGAACAGTAATATATGATTTAGGCCACGCACTCCGTCGCATCCTGCGACCCCTCTAGTCCCTCTTGCCCATGCTAGTCTGCGGCAAACAAACAGCGAAGGCAGACAGGTGTGTGTGGATCAGATATATGCCAACTGCCAACCCCTCCCCTCACACAAGAGTTAGGTGGCAGCTCCGAGGAGTTACAGGACCTAGACAGCATATCTTTTCCAAGCTACTGAGCATCGAGAGCATTTTTCTCAATTCTACTGTCCCTACAGAGCTCCAGACAGACTACCCTTACATCTACTATCCCTACAGAACATACAGCGTCTCTGTAGAGCTACAGACCCACTTCGCTCACATATACTCTCTATATAGAGCTTCAGACCCTCTTACCTCACAACTAATGTTCCTACAGAGCTCTAAGAGCCCTTCCCGTGGTTCTGCTGTCCCTGCAGACCCGCTTCCCGTACATCTGTTGTCGTTAAAGGCCCACTTCCCCTCACGCCTTCTCTCCCTCATTGTTCAGTGCCCACTAACGTCTGCCTCTGCCGCAGCGGTCGCAGCAGCGTCGTGGACCGGGCTGGTGTCCTCAGCTCGTGTCGCAGCAGGAGCAGCAGGTGCTGGTGGGTGCCGGTTCCTCTCCACTCCTCACCTTCCCCGTCCAGAACATCCAGGTGAGTAGCAGGGAGTACAGGCGGAGGAGTACAGACACATGCATACGTATGCGTCTCAGATATATACACACCGACAAACATACACTACTACGAGCTTGTCAAGGCTTAGGAAGCTCCTTACGTATGTAGGTGCTACAGTATCAGTGCTGGCTAGGGGACAGCCATGGGAGGGTCGTAGGAGGAGCCAGTCTACGCCGTAGAGAGAAGAGGGAATTAATGTTCGCTTAGAGGTGGGGGTCCCTTACAACGGTTCTACAACTGGGATTTAATTAAGACGTCGGTTTTTTTTTTACCAATACAAGCATGAGTTAATATTAGCATCATTGTCATTCACTATCGTGTATAATTACTTTTATTAATATCATCATTAGAATTTTGTGTTTGATTACTGTCATGGTATCTGTTCAGCAGCGATGCATAGCAGCTTTCACATTCATTCGAAAAC
>JAUUDW010628579.1:0-11379 GCA_032361385.1 Panulirus guttatus
CTCTCTCTCTCTCTCTCTCTCTCTCTCTCTCTCTCTCTCTCTCTCTCTCTCTCTCTCTCTCTCATGCTTGATTGCCATTTCCCAGATTTGTGAGGTAGTGCCAGGGACAGACGAAGAAGGGCCACATCAGTTCACATCCATTCTCTGTCTGTCACGTGTGATGCACCAAACCACAGCCCCCATCCACAACCAATCCCCACAAACCTCCCATAGTTTAACCCAGATGCTTCAATACCAAGGTTCAGTCCATTAACAGTACACAGACCCCTCTATACCACATTGTTCCCTTTCACCCTTCTGCATGATCTGGCATCAATGACTCAAAATCTTTTTCATTCTATCTCTCCATCTCCTGTTTGGCTTCCCCATTCTTCTTGTTCCCTCCACTTCTGATACATATATCCTCTTTGCAACCTTTCATTGCTTATTCTTTTCATATGTCCAGTTCATTTCAGCTTGCCGTCTTCAACTCTCTCAACCACACTTTTTTTATTACCACACATCTCTCTTACCCTCTTATTACATTCTTGATCAAACCACCTCACACCACATATTGTCTTCAAACATTTCATTTCCAGCACATCAGCCTCTTCTCTGCACAGCCTTTTCCATAGCCCATGCCTCACATTCATATAATATTTTTGGGACTATTATTCCTTCAAAAATACTCATTCTTGCGCTCACAGATAATGTTCTCCTTTTCAACACAGTCTTCATCACTCCCGAAACCTTCACTCTCTTCCCCATCTATGACTCACTTCCGCTTCCATGGTTCCATTCGCTGCAATGCCCAGTCCCAGATATCAAAAACACTTTATTTCCTCCAATTTTTCTCCATTCAAATAACCTGTCTTTCTACCATGCTAAACCTAGTAACCTTGGTTTTATTCATATTCAGTCTCGACTTTCTCCTTTCACATACTCTACCAAACTCAGTCGCCAACTTCTGCAGTTTCTCACTCGAATCTGCTACCAGTGCTATATCATCAACAAACAACTACTGACTCACTTCCCTGGCCCTCTTATCCCCCACAGACTGCATACTTGCCCCTTTCTTCATGACTCACATTTACCTCCCTCACCACCCCATCCATACTCAAATTGAAGAGGCATGTTGACATCACACCCCTCTGCCACAGACCAACTTTCACTTGAGACCATTCACTCTCCTCTCTTCCTATTTGTACACATGCCTTGCACTTCTTGATAAAAACATCTCACTATTTCCAGCAGCTTTCCTCCCACACCATATATTTTTATGACTCCAAGTACATTGCAAGCAATGTAAAATTCTCTGCTTCACTTACAGTATGCGATTGTTTCAGTTATTATTGTGTTTGAGATGTGTTGTGTTTCCAGAGAATGAAAGCATGAACAGAAGTAGTTACCTCAAGCTACTGTGTGACTGTCTTCTAGACTTGTTCAAAAAGTGCGAGGCAGAAGTGTTCATGCAGGATGGGGCTCCCTGCCATACTGCCAAACTAGTCATTGATTGGCTTAAGGATGGTGTAGTCAAGTCTTCCAGTGATTGGCCAGGGAATTCACCAAATTTGAATCCAATAGAAAACTTGTGGGCACTTGAGAAAATGAAATTACAAGACTGGGATATTTCATCATTACCTAAGCTGATGGCGGCCATTCATGAAATTTGAGCAAAGATGGACCCTGAATGGTTTCAGAACCTTGATGATTCAGTTCCTGGTCATTTTAAAGAGGGTATAAAGAGAAAAGGGAACTAATAAAGTACTAGTTCTTAGTGAATACAGTTTTCATGGTTTTATATTATGTTTATCCTTGATGATTATGCTGTAGCCCCTTCATGCCTACTTCAGAAGGAACAGAAAAAGGGGGTTATGTGAGCATTTTTCTCTCTTAAGGCTCCGTCATCTCTTCTTGACACTACCTCATTGATGTGGGAAGTGGCAAATGTGTATGGTGATGAAAAAATGAATATTTTTATATACGTATTTGCCATTTTTCTCGTTTGCCATTTCCTGTATCAGTGCCAGAAAAAGATCAGGCCTCACAGGCCTTTCCTTGGTTTCCCCGACCACTATATGTGCCATGGTTCAGCTCTATCGACAGCATGTCATCCCATGTAAACCACATAACTCCAATTCACTCTTTCCCTATCATGCATCACACCCTCTTGCATGTTCAAGCCCCAAACCTCCAAAGCATCTTTTAACTCCATCCTCCCACCTCTTCCTTGGTTTCCCCCTTTTTCATGTTCCCTCCATACCTGACGTGTATGCTCTCTTAGTCATCTTTTTCTCACTCGTTGTCTCCATGTGTCCAAACCATTTTAGCACACCCTCTATAGCTCTCTTGTACTTGATCCCCATACTATCACACCTCTCCTATACCCTATGATTTCTTATTCAATCCACCCCTATACACCATATATTCCTCAAATGTTTAATTTCCAATATATTCAACCTATCCTTTACATTTTTATCTAAGGCCCTTGGTGCTCATCCATATAGCACCAGCAGAACTACTATGCTATAAGACATACTCATCTTTACCCTTAAAGACAGTGACCTCTCTTTCTGTACGTTCCTGAGTGCATCCAAGACCTTTGCCTCCTTACCTTCAATATGGGTCACTTCAGTTCCTATGGTTCCAATTGCTGCCATATCCGCTCCCAGGTATCTAAAACACTCCACTACCTCTAAGTTCTTTCCATTCAGACTCACACTCCAAATGACCTTTTTCTTTTACTGCCAAACCTAATGACCTTGCTTTAATTCTTATTTGCTCTCAACCTTTTCCTTTCACACACACTCCCAGATTCAAAAAGACAGCTTTTGTAGTTCCTCAGTTAAATCTGCCACTAGTGCCATGTCACCAGTATAGTAGAACTTAACTCCTGTATGGGATGAGCTTCTCAGATTTATATATATTCAGGATGCAATTGTGCCAGCTGTATGATGTGTACTCTTATGCTGTGATATGAACATATTTTAAATTAAGATTTATATTATTTGCATGATTCTCTATATAGTTTTATATATTTTTCTCTACTGCCTTGGCAGCAAGCATTTGATGTACTGTCCCACTCGGCATTTTGATGGTTTCTGACCAGTTGTGATGAAAAAATTTTGGCAAAGGAATTCAAACAGCAACAGTCCACTGGGTCCTTTCAAGGATGTTTATAACAGTGGGAGAGATCAGAAACTTGGAGATTAGTGTGATAAGAGTAGATTTGTAGTAACTGTTTTATGACTGCTTCCCTACTTAATTCACTTGTGATTTTTAAAAGCCCTAAACAGTGTACTGCACATATGCAATCAACTGTCAGAGATATACTGTACTATGTACATTACATCAGCAGTCGTTGAATTAGCTAATTTTTCTCCTTTGAGTTGAATTGGCTGCAGAGTAGGACCATGTCAGTTAATGAGTAGTACTAAGCGTTCATGAAATCATAATGTAAATCTTAACCTTTTCATGTTACCATCAAGAAGTAAAGTTGCCAATACTCCTTTATGATTTTTTTTTGTGATACCATTACCATTAATTTGCTTAAGTCATGCCAGGTGTAATTTTCTTGCTAGAATCTTGTACCCCAGGAATGATACATTACTGGATTTGTTTGATGTTATTGCCTTGTGATAGACTCTTTTCTTTGCAAAGGAACGCATTCTGTAACTTTAATTTCATACATTTGTTCTGCTTTGAATGGATTTTTTTAATGTAATTACTTTGTAATAACCTTTTTAATCACAAAGGAAAGCATGCGCTAACTTCTATTTCTGCAATTTAATCTCCTTCTTCAGGAGGGTCTTACAATCACATACATGTGATTCTGTGGAATTCATTCATCCATTGTAGATAAAAAGACCTTTTAGCTAATGAAAAGTACTTCCCTCTGCTGTGAAGGGATGTTATGTCTGCAAGGAGCTTGCTTCCATATTCCTTTCATGTTTGGTAGGTAGATGTATGCGATGGGATTTACTTCGAAATGAGCTTCAAAGTTGGATTGGAAAGTCACCATGTGTGAATGAGGTGGAAACTAGAAAAAGATTATATGACTGCTCTGTATACAAGTCACTTACTGATAATCTATTCTTCAGCTCCTAACCCTGTGAGGGAGATAGAGCATCATCTAGACTCACAGAACATCACCTTTGAGTGGCCACGACCAGAGGGCAGGATTGATACATACACAATTGTATGGTGGAATGAACGTACACCAGACAGAAAGGTAAAAATATGTTGTATTATTTTTTTCATTGAGTAAGCTAATGAAATTGACAAAAGTCAAATTTTTTATTGTCATCATCACTTCAGGTACATACAGTCTCCTCAGATCACTCATATGCATCCTCAACTCTTGTTTTTTGTGTCAAAGTGAAACTTGGACTCCCATCATTATATACTGATGTATACTCACTCACATGGGAAATAGTGAATATTTGCGAAAGAAAGAAAAGAATTTACTTTTTCACTGCACTTGGTGATATGTCAGTGTATCAATTCTCACCACCTCCACACAAGATTTCTATAGCACCTTAATGTGAAATCCCTTACCGCAAATGATTTCTCGTATTGCATCTGTCCATCTCTTCAGCAGTCTAAATTTTATCCTTGCACCTTCTACTGCAATGCTGTACATTTCCTTGACCAACCTATAATGTGCCATACATTCTTCAAAACCATACTCTTTAAAAAAATTTTCCATGTACCTTGCTATTAATTATTTCACACCACCAGTTTTTTATTCTTTAGTGTTATGTCTCCTACCATGTAGGAAGAGAGGAGAGTGAGTGGTTCCAGGTTAAGGTTGGTCTGCAGCAGATATGTGTGTTGCCACCATGGCTGTTAATTTGTTTATGGATTGGATGGCAAGGAGGTCATTGCGAGTCTTAGAGAGGAGGGTGAGTATGCAGTCTGTAGGGGTTGAGGGGGCCTAGGAAGTTAGTCAGTTGCTGTTTGCTGATGAAACAGCATTGGTGGCAGATTGGATTGAGAAACTGAATTTGGTGACAGAGCTTGGAAGTGTGCATGAAATGAGAAAGGTGAGAATAAATGTGAATGAAAGCAAGGTTATTAGGTTTAGAAGGGGGAACAGGTTAGTTGCAGTGTGAGTTTAAATGGAGAAAATATGGAGGAATTGAATAGTTTTAGATACCTGGGAGTGGACATGACAGCAAATTGAACCATGAAAGTGCAAGTGAGTCATAGGATGGTTAAAGGTGTGAAGGTTTTAGGATCACTGAAAAATGTGTAGATAGAAGTTGTTAAATGGGTGGGCAAAAATAGGTATGTTTGAAGGTATGTTCCAGTGATGTTGTATGGGTGCATGGCATGGACTATTAATGAGAATGTGCAGAGGTGGATGGATGTCTTGAAAATGAAATGTTTGAGGACTATATGCATTTTGAGGTGGTTTGTTTTAAGTAAGGAATAAAAGGATAAGAGAGAGATGTGGTAATAAAAAAGAGTGTGGTCGAGAGAGCTGAGGAGAGTGTGCTGAAATGGGAGCAACATTCTGATCAGTAGACTGATACAGGACATTTGAAGCACCTGGGGGAAACCACGGAAAGGTCTGTGGGGGCTGATTTCTTCACATTATACTTGATAGCCAGAGAAGGGATGTGAGTGAATGAGGCCTTTTCTTCATCTGTTCCTGGCACTTCTTCACTACCGTGAGAAACAGTGATCAAATATGAAAGAAAAAAGGTTAGGTTTTTGACCATCATCGCACCATTTAGTGTCATTTTCATCATTCATTCATCAAATATTTCTAAGGAATTTTTTAATGTGAATTAGCTTTTACAACAGTTGCCATTTACTTGCAGTATGAAATAAGATTTTATGGATATAGTAAATGGAGTGTTAGTCAAACCTTTAATTGTGTATTGAAATTCTCTCTGCATTCTCAAAAACATATTTATTCTCCAATAGAATATGAAAATGGTAATTGTTCCATTTTTACTTTTTATCATCTAGGTAAAGCCTAAGTTTCCATATGTGGTTTTACTATTTCTTAAAAGTGTAATCTGATAATGTGGGGTGTAGGGAAGAAAAATCAAAATAAGATATATGGACGATGCCTTCAGGATGGTGTATATTTCCTCAGGGGTATCGGATTTCTTACTCCTTACACTCATGAACGAATTGTAAGGTGAATGAAAAAATTAGGTAGCCAGATTTAAAGGAATGCTAAGAAACACTGTGTTGCCAGCTCATAAGTACTCATCAGAAAACATTGTATATTATCCTTATATATCTGCATATATGCATAATGATACATAATGTGCATTCATTATGAACGAACCTGAAAGGATGCAAAAGAAATAAAGCACCAGTTTTAAAGGAATGCTTAGCAGCCTGATGTTGCCAACTCATAATGTCATCAAAAACATCATATATTACTAATAATTTTGCAGTATGATACATAACACATACTTACATAGCACATCATGATATTACAACTTCCATAGATTATATGAATTATGGTGAAAATGAAGTAAAAAGAGAAAAAATATGTAAATGAATCACTTAATGGGTGGTGGCCATCAGCTGACTAAGTCATTGTATACAAGTGGAGTTTCAGACAGCTTACTACATGTAGGCAGCACTTTACGAAACCCTAGCATTATTTTCTGGTTGGGGAGTGTTGATGAACCACACAGGATTTTTTTTTCCCCACTTGATCGCTGTTTACCATGTTAGTGAGGTAATACCAGGATAACAGATGAAAACGCATCCACTCATACCCATATATATACATATACGCACATACACGTACATATACCTATATATACATACATACATATACATTTACATTAGCATACATATACATATATACACATGTACATATTCATACTTACTCACTTTCATGCATTCCTGGCGTCACCTGCCCCACAGAAAACAGCATCGCCTCCCCCTGCATCAGTGAGGTACTGCCAGAAAACAGATGAAGAAAGGCCACATCTGCTAGCATCCATACACGAGCTGTACTTATTACTTTATTATTTTAGCATAATTAAGATTTTTGCCAATACATTTTCCCTAAAGCACAAGTTGTTTACTACTTTCGTTCAAGTAAAATGTTAGGTATTGTTTCATATGAAATAATATAATATTACAGTATGTGAATATATGGCAGACATTGCATTATCGGGATCTTGTTTCCATAAAATGAACAGATAATTTAACAGGGAAGGATGCAGATAAGCCAAATGGGAAAGTTTAGTGCATTTGCAGTTGAAGATTTATTATTCCCAGAAGTATTTAGGTGGGATGGAGGAGACAGCATGGAGAGCGCAGACCTTAGTAGATATCATCAGTCTCATGAAAAATCTAGATCCGTACTTGAAATGGTTAAGGGTTCATTTGTCTCTATGGCTAGTTTCATTCTTTGGTTTTTCATAAGTTTTCTTAAGTCCCTCCTCCTTAATGTGGATATACTCTAAGATGCTTATAGAGCTCTGTCCCTGGATAAAAAATGTAGGTTTTGAGGAATGGAAATCAATTTCTTCACAGAATAAGGAGCTGTATTAGTATCCTCATAATTACTTTCCCCTCTTTTTCAAAAAACTACTTCTTGATTCTAGACAGTATCAGATTCAAAGCAAAGTTCACCAATTGTCAGCGAATGTGAATGAATGTAGAAGAGATGTCGCTAGGTGCTACCATATCTCCATACCATGATATTATGTCTGATTGGGTTGCTCTGTGGTCTCGGAGTCATCTGACCAAGCATTTGATGGTTGAAAGGAGTGATTCCGCATGGTTGCAGGAGTTAAAACAGTGTTTTAACCTACCGCTAAGCAAGTGCTCTCTCAGATGCTTGTAGGGGTCTGCCTATGGTAGAAAAATGGTTTTTCACATCATCAACTTTTATGGTGACTTTTTGACTGGCTGTATTCCGCTGACTTTTATGTGTGAATTTATCCTAATCTGTCATGTTTCAAATGTTTTATCCTGTTGGTTGGAAACATAAATTCAGCTCCTTTCTTCTGTGGATCTGTTAACTCTTATTTTGTTAACACCTTTGCTGTCAGTTTACATATATGATGTAAATTAATACTCCAGGGTTGTTTGTTAGATGCCCAGGTCAACCTGGTCATGGATCACAATTCATCTCCAACTCAGCTGGAGAAAAACTGCACAAAGTGATCAACTCTTTTCTCAGCTTTCGAGACCAACAGGAGCTGAAATTGAAAGAGCACCAAGACCTGCACCTCGGGGATGTCATCACTGTTAACGTTACCATGCTTGAGGTAATATTCTCTCTCTCATTCTGTCAGGTTTTGATGTTTTTTCATGTTTCACGTATCTTTTTCTTCCTTTCATTCTTGTTCACAGCCTCTGTATTAGTAAGTTAGTGCCAGGAATGATGAAGTAAAGGCCTCACTCGCTCATATCCATTCTCCAACAACCATGTACAATGCATCAAAACCACAGCCCCCCACCTCCACAAACAGGCTGCACTTAACCTTCCATAATTTCCACCAGCTGCCCCAGTGCAATCCACAGAAGGCACATCACCCTCTGCATACCACATTGCCCCAATTCATACATGCACAAAATGAATGTTTATGCTTTTCAAACTTATGAGGATCTGTACCACCTTGCTCCTATTTGTTTCTTTATTGAAGTTCTCATAGATCATAATGTTTTATCATCAGTTTCATTCATATTACTAATTTGACAGGCTTTGAATGTTATTTTATATCTTTCAGAGAGGCATATTATTCTTTTCAAACATATTGCCTATAAGATGTGCTTATTCTTTTCAAAGACATGGCCATTGTCTAAGTGCTACCTCCCTCTCATTTGTTTATTTATCTTGGCATCTCATTACTCACCATGCTTAATTATTCTGTTGATATTACTAATTCCTTTGGAGTTTATTCAGGCCATTAACTGCTATACTGTTCTTTAATTTCTTACCTCATTTTGAATATAGATGAAAACATCCTTGGGGTTTCCATCCTTCTGTATCAGCCTGCAGCATTCATGCTTACCCCCTTAGTCCAGGACTTGTGCATAATTGTGGAATGGGTAAGCAGTAATCTGGTTAAAGTTATTACTGCAAAATATGCCCTTTCTATATAAAGTATATAGCTTTCTGTATATGTCATTTCCTACTACTGTATTACATTTCAGAATGCTACAATTCAGCCTTGCAGTGATAAATATATCAGGCAAAATCTTATCATTTATTCTTCCCTGGCAACTGAAATAATGAACATCATAATATCTGCTTTCCAAAAGCTGTAGGGTGTTGTATAGGTGTCAAAACTGTTTTTGAGCAGCTGTTCCGCATCTACAGAGGTCTCATTTGCTACAGTATGGGGCATCTCACATATCTTGGGTTACTTATTTTCCACTTTGCTCTTAGCCAGAATGGACTTAAAAGCCTTCTACCATATTAACTCTAATGCCATCACCTCCCTTCTGTCATTGTTCTCTGTCTGCTGTCCTCTTTTTGTTCAACAAGGATTATATTGGCTACTGCTTTCTTGACCTGTTTACATTTGTCCCAGTCACTAAGATGGACCTGCAGCACTTGACTAGCTGTTGCAGCCAAGAGCTTTTGTGTAGATCCTGACTAAATAAGGAATGACTGTTATGATACTAACTTCCTCAAAAAACAAATCTGTGGAATTTTCTTTCTTATTTTGTCTTTCTCTCCTCTTCCAACACTCCTGACTCTCTAAGAGTCAGGTCAACAATTACCTGTAGAGCTCATATTAATTTCTTTTACATATTTTTTCTCATATTCTTCAGTATTTCTTTAATCTTAGATGTCCAATGAGTGGGGCAAGTTTTTGTCCATGCTGTGTCAGCTGCTATGAAAATAAAAATGGGGACTCACCATGTGAAAATGAGAAAAGCAATGCCTCATTGAAAATACATGAATGATTAGTCTGTAAACTTTCAGGGTGGCATAATTGCAACTTTTATTTTATATTTGCTTGCTGTCTCGAGTGTCAGCAGGGTAGCATGGGAATAGACAAAGAAAGGTGTTATTAACTCATATCCATTCTTTACCTGTCATGTGTAATGCATTAACACCCCAGCCCCCTATCCACAACCAAGCCCTGCAGACATTTCCATGGTTTTCCCCAGCTGCTATATATACCCTGGTTCCATCCACTGACAGCATGATGCCCCTTATATTCCACATCTCTCCAGTTCACTCTATCCTGTGCACACATCCTTCCATCTCCAATTGGGTATCTTCCTTCTCCTTGTCACCTTCACTTCTGACACATATATCCTCTTTGTCAACCTCTCCTCATTCATTCTCTCCCTATCTCCATACCATTTCATTACACCTTCTGCAGCTCTCTCAACCACACTCTCCTTATTACCACACTTCCCTCTTACCCTTTTATTATGTACTTGATCAATACATCTCACACTACATTTTGTCCTTAAAAATTTCATTTCCAAAACATCCACTTTCTCTGCACATTCACATCTGCAGCCTGTGCTGTGCATCCATACATCTGTTTAGGGACTACTATATCTTCAAACAGACCCAAACCCACCATCCCAGATACTGAACTTTCCACATATTCCTCAATGCTCCCAGAACCTTCACCTCCTTACCCAACTTATGACTTGCTCTCACTTCCGTGGTTTCATTTGCTTCCATGTCCACTACCAGGTATCTAAAACGCTCCAATTTCTCCAAATTTTCTTCATTCTAACTCATCCCAACTGATCTTTCCTTCTGCACTGCTAAACCTCATAACCTTGCTTTTATTCAGTTTTACTCTCAGCTTCCTCCTTTCATGAACTCTCCCAAAGCCAGTCACCAGTTTCAGCAACTTCTCATTCAACTCTGCCATCACTGCTGTGTCATCAGCAAACAGTAACTGACTCACTTCTCAGGCTTGCCTCCTCACCCCCTACAGACTGCATACTCACCTTATCTCCAAGACCTCCCTCACTAACCCATCTATAAACAAATTAAACAACCATGGTGACATCACACTCCCATTCCATGGACCTACCTTTATCTGAAACTACTCACCCCCCCTCTCTACCTATTTGCTCACATTCCTTAACTCGTGATAAAAATTTGTCACTGCTTCTGTTAGGTTTCCTTTTACACCATATATTCGTAAGACCTTCTATAGAGCATCTCCATCAGCCCTACCAAATGCTTTCTCTAGATCCATTAATGCTGTATAGAAATCCCTTTGTTCATTTAAGTATTTCTCACACACATTCTTTAAAGTACACACTTGCTCCTCACTTATTATACCACTCCTGAAGCCATAGTGTTCCCCCAAGTCTGATGCTCTGTACATTTTTTCACCCTCAATCACTGATGCTCCTCTTACTAATCCTATGACTCTTCCTGTAATCTCTTTTCGAACTGTCCGAAAAGCTCTTCTTTCTCTG
>JAUUDW010628589.1:0-11379 GCA_032361385.1 Panulirus guttatus
GTTCACAACAAAATTAGGGTACGAGATAATAGACCCTTCTCAGACACATTCTCAGGTTAGATGTATAGTGATGGATTTGGGAATGTTATTGTTCCTCTCAACAAAAGGCTGGGTAGTGACATTTTACTAGGTTGGCTTTTAGGTTGGACACCAGAGGGTTACTGCCTCTTTCTAGTCCTGAAGTATACTCTTGGGTTTGATGCATATTTTCTCTATGGTTTAAGTGCACCCGAGTAAAGTTTTGCATCTTAGAACTATAAATCTTCTATGGAGGCCTCGAAAAGGCTACTGTTAACAGTGATTTATATTCTTCTGCATTTTTATCGATCACTGACCATAAGTGTGTTGCTTTACTTGTCCAAATCGTCATATTTTGCAAATGACTCTACAGATGCTGTTCCCGCCACGGGCACGAACAGAACGATTGGTGGCCTGAAGACATTGACGGAGCCTGGATTCCGTTTGGCCAGGATGATCACCACCTCGACGACTGTAGGAAAAGTACTCGATGCTACAGGAGCCACCTACCCCATTGATGGCATCCTAAGCTCTGTCATTAGGTGGGTAGCTATTTATTTAATCAAGAATTGCATAACTTAAACAAAAAAGTATATGCATATTTTCATGAAGATTATTACGGGTGATATACAGATTATTTTCAATACAGGGGCGACAATAAGGGGAAGATAAGAGGAAAGAAGACCTACCTTAATGGGATTGTTATCGGCGAGCTGCACACTTCGTACCTGGACGATGTTCCCGTAATTGACCTGGTGACCACGACAGGCGCACAGAGGATAGAGGGAGCAGTGTTCGCGAACGGTCTGGTGGCTGAAAACATCGAGATGAATGAAGGCGGCACAGTCGCAGGAGTAGACCTGTCAGACGCCGTGCATCTTAGCGGGCCTGTGGACTTGGGTAAGACTAGTGTGGCAAATCTTTGATATACTTCCATGGCAGTTCTAGTCTGCTTTGGTCATAGGTATTGTGCAATAAGTGGTTCAGTATAGAATTGATAGATGGGGAGGGTTGTTCTACCCCAAGTGGAATATAATCTTGAAAATTCTCGGTGGCAGATAACTTCAAAAAGATGTGTGATTTCAGGTCATGTAACTTCCACGAATCTTGAAGTGCTAGGAAATGTGGAGGTCCTCTCTGGAGTGGTGGATGGGGTGAACATCGACCATCTGTTCAACAATGCTTTACTTCTGACTGGAGGTGAACTGGCTGGCTCTTTAGAATTTGACAGAGACTTGGTGGTTGATTACCTGGAAGGAACTCGCATGATGGGCATAGACGTTGAAGACTTGCTGAACAGTACGGTCTATAGAGACGAAAAGTCCGTCATGTCGGGCAAACTGATTGTCCCTCAGCTGGTGACGATGGAGAGGAACCTGTACGCAGGCGACATCAACTCCAAAGACTTTCCGGGCAATTATCCTTTGAAGACGAGCGACGATCCTTTGGTATTCTCCGGTCGGAAGAACTTCGCCAGTGTTGTGATTGACCAGGTTGCCTTCGGTGCCCGGGGACTTGTGGATGGTATTTCTCCAGGCAGGTTCGTAACGAAGACGACAGATCAGCACATTACTGGCCTAAAGATATTTGCTCAGGGAGTAGACATTGGTGGACACTTGAACATAGAATCGAAGATCATCGATGGCGTAAATCTAGATGACCTGTTTGCTCTAAAAGATACCAGACTGACGCAAACGGACTCCGATTTCAACGTTATATTTAAGAAACCCGTGTGGATGCCTGGATTAACATTTGACGGGAAACTGAACGGTATGAACTTTTCTGCCATTGCTGCCGACTTTGTTTATGCCAGTGGCGGCCCAGTGAGGATCTCTGGTGACAAGAAGTTTCACCGAGGATTGTCGATCTTTGATGCTGAGTTTACCCATTCCTTTAACGGGGAGCGTCTTGAGCAACTGGTGACTTCCGATACCGAGCAGGTAATCAGTGGCGAGATAACTTTCGAGACTGACGTTGCCTTCAATACTCTGGTAGTCGATTATGTGGATGGTGTCGACTTGATCCAGCTTGTGAACAACGCTCTTTACTTGAACAAGGCGGACCAGGTCGTCTCTGGCGTGAAGGTCTTCGCAAACTCTGTCTCGGCCGGTTCCCTCGAGGTGAAAGGCGAGGTCAATAACGTGAACTTCAGAAACGTGGTCACCAAGAGTGGTTCCCAGACGTTCACAGCACCGCAGACTCTTCACCACGCCAAGTTTGATTCCTTTACGACACACATGATAGATATGTCGGATGGCTTCAAGATAAATGGAGTCGACTTTTCAGACCTGGCAGCCAAACGGTTACCCCTTAGAGAGCCAGTCAGTCATACAGCCGCGCTGTTCGTAGATGGGCCGGTAACTGTGATTGGAACTCTCACAGCAGATAATATAAACGGTTACAACACCAGGCAACTGAAGAACAGCATCGTTGTTGGTAACGTAGACTCTGTTATAGAGGGCCCGGTGATATTTTCGTCACTGACCGTTCAGGGTTCCGTCACAACGGAAGGAAAGGTCGGTGGGAGTGGACTGAACATCAGCGCCATTGCCGAAGGTGCCGTCAAACTGGCGGACGACAACATTTTTACCGGCGACGTTTCGTTTGACACGGTAGAGCTGCACGGCGACGTGGCCGTAGGAGGACTGGTGGACGGAGTGGACCTAGCGCAGCTCCAGCACGACGCTGTCTATACAGACTTGGGACGCATTCAGACTGTGACTGGTGAGTCTGGATATCATGAGTTACTGTGAAATGCATATTGACCAATTTGTAGAACGCAGAATAAAAGACTTTTTATTTTTCTTCCAGGAACGAAGGTTTTCAGGAATAGCATATTCGTCAAGGGGAACATAAATACGGACAGAACAAATGGCATAGACCTGTCTACTAGACTGTTCACTCTGCACACGGACCAGATCATCACAGCACCATACTCGTTCACGGACCTGGCTGCGAGTAAGAACGTCTATCTACAAGGGCTTTTCAATAACATTGACCTAAAGCGATTGGCTGTGGGAGCAGTGACGAGGGAGGAGGAAACCATCTTAGGTGATTTGATTACTCACGATTATTGTAGACATTATTGATACAGTGAATATGCTTGTTAGGATAATTATTTACACAGAAATATAATTGCTTAAACAATTTGTTGCAGGAAACGTACATTTCACCAACGGTGTCGTCGTCAAAAACTTGATACTGCGCGAATCTCTGAACGACATCAATGTGGCGGATCGGCTACAGGACGCCGTGAGGTTGCAGGACAGCGGGGTGGCGGTCACGGGCAGGAAGACGTTCTTGGTCAACACCAGGTTCAAGAAACTGAATGTCGACTTCCTGAATTCCGTCGATTTAGACGACTTCTTCGCCAACATTGTGACCCTCAATGCAGCGCACCGGTTGTCCGGGGCTGTCATCGTGCACGGAGTCGTGTCGGCACCAAGGGTTATCGCAGAGGACCTTACAGTTGATGTGAGTACTGAACTGGAGTAAGACTTACCACTGAAGAAATGAATACTAGTTTTGATTCAGGCTTCCCCCACTGATGTAATGGCTCTTGGCTAGCACTCTAATGCATTTGACTTTTACAGGGTACGATCGATGGTGTAGACTACAAGCAGCTGAAAGCGGATGTGGTGTACCTCTCAGGGGAACAAGACGTGGACTCAGAACTAGTAAGATTGGGAGTGAACTCTTGATCTCTAATAAAGCACGAGGATTTAAAGTGTGTAGGGAAACAACAGTGGCAGATGCTGTGAGACGCATGTCTGCTGTTTTGCAGAAAATTCTAATGCAAATAATGGGTTGACAAAGCTAAAGTAAAACAAATACGAAATTCTTAGGTAGACTTCATATTTTCTTAGCATACTGGTTGGTAGCATAGGTTAGGAAATGTCTGTCGCAACAGGATAACTGCTTTTCTTTTTAAGAGATCAGATTCCAAAAGATGCGATGCTTTTGTATGTAAAGCTGACCCTGATTATTACACTTAAGGTTCACAAGAAGTAGCAGTTCACAAAATACATTTATCTCGCAAGCTGTTTTAGAATAGAGAATTCTCTCTTTAGATGAAGATATAAACTAAACCAATCGTGCGGAAGGGTAATTTATATGTTTCAACACATTAGTGGTCATAAGTCTGATACCCAACTAAAGAGCCACGTATGAGCATGGATTGTTTATATTAATTGTAAGGCAAGTGATCATCTCTGGTAGAATGTTTTATAGCACGGATATAGTTTTTGATATGCACATACGAATTCAGAACTTAACAAATTCCAGATAAAAGCCATAAATGTGATCATTTGTGAATCAGGCACTACTATCATTTTTTTTGAGACAGAGAAGGAAGCGATTAGAGCATAAGGTATCCAGAGCGTAAATTTGGTAAATCTAGAATTGTTTTGCTTTGAGTGCAGTAGCTTCCCTGCAAAGAATAGTGATACATATTCAGATATAGAACTCTTAGGTAACACCCTTATTATGAGTATATATTGGTGTATTACATATGAACAAATGTGTGAAACAGTTTCTCATAACTATCCTTACAGGTGTTTACAGACAGCATAGTAGTCAGAGGAGATATTAATTTGGTTTGGCTGAATTCGTGGAACATGGCAGACTACCTCACCACCAACACGGAGCAAACGTTTAGTGCCAACGCCACCTTTGGCGATATAACGACCACCTATATCGATGTTAAGGGCAGAGTTAAAAGCAGACTTAATTCTTGGCATCTCCCAACAGAAAAAGCTAATACGCTGCAGGTATAGTTAGCGTGACTTTCTGATATACCATGACTATAACTGGTTTAGAAGTGGTGGAAACCAGAGGACACACTGTGGCTGTTCAAAATTGAATGGCTGACGTTAGTGGCTGCCTTAATTCATTTCAGATTGTGGGTGGACAGACTGTGACGGGTTTGACCACCGTCTCTGGACCAATGCGTGTGCTTGGTAATGTTCACGTGACTGGTCGTGTGGGTCAACAGGTCAAGGTGAAGCTGGCTGACCAGGTTGTCCTGCTGACCGACGATGCACAAATTTCGGGTATTTATGAACGATTTTTACTCGGGATATCCACTCGAGTCAACGACAAAGTCTGCTTACACTAAGAAACGTAGTCATGGTCTGCAGATTTTAAATGCTAATTCTGGTGGTAGGTACTGTGAGATTCACATCCCCCCTGACCGTGGCGAGTTTGACGAGCACGACGGGCGTCATCAATAACGTGTATGTGCCAGACCTATACAAGAACGCTTGGTATGTCGACAGGCCCGTCACGACTGCCTCCAAGTATCACTTTAATGGCCACACAACATTAACTGTAAGTATTAAGGCATCTTGTAAGTCTAAATGGATATATTTGATATGTTCTTAAAGGTGATGTCGTTTTATTTTCCTCTCCTTTACCTACACAGCAAGGCCTAGTCTCTCAGGGGGCAGTTGATGGCTTGATTTTGCACAAAGTTTACAAGGAGACCACCACGGCAATCTCCATGTTCCACAACCTCACCCAAGAGTTTAAGGTTTGTGTGCCTAATGTGAACTTAGAAATGAAAAAACTTTGAGGAAAAAACGAAAGGGTGCTCTCATTAACAGACTTAATGCGTGCATTTCATCCTCTCATGGTTTCAGGTTGAATTTGAAAGGGTGTGTGAACCCATCGCGGCACTGTATGATAAACTTAGAGACTGTCCATATGAGGGAGATTACTTCAGACGCGAGGGAAATGCCAACTTCACTGGTCATCATCACTCGTCAATTACATTTTATGTAAGTACGACTCCAAGAGTCAACTGTTGTTTACAGAGACGCTAACGCAAGATAACGTAACGCGCTTCCGTTATTCCAGGCGTGGCAAACGACGTTCTTGATGATGAGTTACGAGGGAAAATGCTACTCTGACGTCTTCGTGTGGCACAGAAGACAACACGCTTTCGTACATTACCAGAGACTGGAAGACTCAGGCTACGGGCACCACTGGCTCTTGCTCAAGGGAACTGATAAGGTAAACATGTTCCGTATCATATTTACTATGGAAAGTGTTTCTTTTCTTAGTATACGATGGAAAGTAAGACATGGGATTAATGCTAAATCGTATGGTGTTTTGATGCAGGTTATGGTCGGGATGGCGGCCTCCTCCAGTGGCAACTCGTGCAATAACACAAACTCGACAGTCTGGTTGGTCACAGATTCAAAAGTAGAGGCAAGTAGTCATGCGCGTTTGCATTAGATTTTTACCAGAAAACCTTTTTTTGTAATAGCTGTTAAAGTATCTGGAAAACTGCCTGGGTTTCATCATTAAACTGCTTTGTGTTGCCGTGAAATCGTCTTCTTAATAAGATTGCAGTAATTTACGCATCAGATTGTCACATGCGGCGTGGTTAGCTTCGATGAAGGTGTGGTATGTAACGCTTCATTGTCACAAATGTGGTGCAGGTGTTCCAACTTCTGGCAGAGGGGGAGCATCTGTCGAGCGAGTCCCTCCCAGGTAGCCCGCTCCTACACGTCCACGCTCGCCACGCTACCCTCACCTACAGGTACCTGGCTGAGGCTCAGTCTTGGCGCCTGGTGACAGAGTCTCCTCCTACAGGCAAGTCCCAAGGGTTATCAGTGTGCTTATTACTGACGGAAGTCGTACGACAAGGGCAAGTAGTGGATTTGTTGCGATTTGAGCAAGTTCTTGTTTACCTTCATCTGTCATGTTCGACGTAGATAGCAGCTTATAACGACCCGGGAACCTGTTTCTGTCGCATGTTAAGCAGTTTGTCAAAAGCTGATGCAAGATATTGCTTGGATATCTCAATTATATTTTTTCCTCGAGTCGGTAACTAATGTTTTTAAAGAAAGTGTAACAAAAACCTTAATATTTATAGGAAATGACTTTATTTTTTCTTAACAGGGAATCGTCCTTAACTGCTATAGGGTTAATATTAAGGCTCTGTTAACTGCGTGCCCAATAATTGAATTTATTAGATGAATTAAGAAAAAATCAACGTTGATAATTTAATTGCTAATATAGGATACGGTGCATAATTTTACACTCCTCGCCTTAAAACAGAAGTTGGTGTTGAGGTGGGTCAGGAGGACAGTCAGGTGGTGTACTTCACGCTGGCCGGTGGTGTGGGACAGATACGGGTGGATGGGACGGCAGCCGGCACGCTGGACCTGTCCCACGCCACCCTCCACCATGCCCACCTCCTCGTCAGGGGAAACGCGGTCGTGCTCCTCCTCATCGTCACTACCTACACCTACAAGGGCCCATCTCACACCCTCAGGGTGCGTGTCACTTTAAAGTTTAATCCAGAATTGATTACTTAACCACTGTGGTGAATGCCTTGGCTAATACAAGGTGAAATATGAATGTATGAATTTATTAGAGAATTTGAAATACACTGGAAACTAAGAGTGGTTGATCCTATCACAGGTGTATCATGTTAACGAGGGGATCCCGCAGTGCATAGTCATAGAGGAATTGCAAACGGCCGGACAGTCAACGGCGTTCTTTGCTGGTAACGCGGCCGCGGGGTCCATCTTCATCGTCATCACTCAGCGTAACCTGTGTCCACTTGTCTACACTCTGCTCGGTAAGGGTAACCAAAATTCACACACCATCTTACCTGGTCACGCACGGCCTACACAGACCAAAAGATGACTGGGATTTCTTGCCTTTTAACTATTTTCATCCTCAGGGGTAAGTCTTGACCATTGATAATTTTTAAGTTCATTTTTGAACGTATGAATTATGCAACACAAGTGGTATGGTTCAGATAGATTTTTTTAAAGACTACTATGAATGCCGTGAGAGCAAAGACAATTAAAATTGGTTTATCGATGGTCTCGCAAATTTGTCATCTAACGCTTTGCTTCTTTACCCCTCTAAATCTTGTCTTGCATATCTCCCTCTTCCTCTCTTCAGCAATGTACAATTGTTCTGTTGTTTTTCCTGCCACTGGGCGTTGCTATCTTCACGCCCACTTGCATGAAATCCTCCACAAATATTGACTGTTCTATACCGGGTGACTCGGTGGAGCCGAGACAATCTCTGTCCTTAATGGTTCAGGAAAATTAAGCAGCCAACAAAAGTTCCTGATCATGATCAGTCCTCTAAAACCTTTTTTTTTATTTAACCTTTGAACTCTCAAAGCAGTTGTACTCTTTCTGTCCCCTTTGGAATATCCGATCATTATCTGTACTTCCAGCTGGGCACGATGGATATCAGGTCATTATATTCACTTCCAGCAAGACACGTCCTCCCATCGTCCCTCTCTTATGCAGCCCATGTAATTACTTTCCTTGGGGCCAGAATTAGTTAGTTATCTGTGATGCACCAGTTGTGCTGACCACATTGTGGTGGTCATCGTGGTAGGGTTAAGTCCTACTACCCTTCTTTTAAAATCAACTCCTCATAATTTGATCGTTCATGCTCCAGTACCTATTTGTTAAAAATTTGTATAGATAGATCTCTGGTCTTTGACCAGGATCATCTTCAGTGATACAGCCTTCCTTCTCTGACGTGATCACTGTCGAGCTATCTCTCCAGTTATTAAAGCAATTCCAAGGCATAGTGTTCTTCAGCTCTAGTGTGGATGATTCCAGTTGTAGCCCTCTCTCCATCAACTACTTCACCTATGCCTTCTTATTTTCCTCATGCAAGGTCTTCACAGAGTTCTCGCTCAGATGCAGATGCACAAGATATATGCACCGAATAACATGCCTTCTTTTCCCTAAACGTGAGCGCTAGAGTTAGCTCCGATCGTTGCTCTATTTCATGTCTCGAACCCAGACATTTCCTCCCTGTAAGTATGCCATGGTCCATCCTATCCCTAAGACTGTTCCAGCCCTTCTGTTGCCCCATCTCTCACTTACGAAATACCCAAAGTCTTTTGAAAGAATATAAATAATTCTTGACACAATCTGATTCCTTTCTTTCAGGTTAACAATGTGGCTCTTTGCGTGCAGGTTTTACTGCTGATCTTTACCTACCCTTGGTCGTCCTTTCATAAGGACTTTGGTGGATCTCCTGTGGCCTTCAGCAACTATAAGGCATTGATGGGGTGTGGTACACACGTGTTTGCGTACTAGACTTCTTTCTTTGACTTAGTCTCTCTCATTTGGTTTCTCTAAGCGTTCCAATATTGTATTCATTGGAATGCCATCACTTTCTCATCTTTTCAACAGCGGTGTTCCTCAAGGTTCTATCCCGTTGCCTACCTTCTTTCTTCTCCCCACAAGCTTATTCACTCTAACGCTGACGATTCCACTCGAGACATTAGAGCTTGCTTTCTCTCCGTCCTTATTCCCATACTCGTTCTTTCTCGCTAGTGACGTATTACCATCTATTCGAGCCCGTGCAACACTTCTGAATCGTGTACTTTCAGGCGAAGTACTAACGCCGTGGCCAGAGCTGAGCGTCCCAAGAGTGTCGTGGATCGAGCACTTCGAGGTCCCGTCAGAGAGGTTCCCCACGGTCATGGACCACCATCTCCTCCTCGGCCGCAGAGACAAGACAGCTTCGATTTATTACTTAGTGATGAAGGGCGCAGCTCTGCCAGAGAAACAGATAACCTGCAGAAGTTAATTGTTCGACCGATTGTGCAGAGTCTTCACCAAGAGGCATACATACCCATATCAATATCCTAATGATGTGTTTGCCGCCACAAATTTGCTTGCCATCTGCTGTGAATGTTTCTAAAGTCACACAAGCTTTCTTCTTGAGGAAAAGACAAATGCATATCATAAGATATTGGTCACTAGTACGGTACATTGCTTCATGTTAAAGATGTCAATTAATGTGGGCTGTGACACAATACATAACTTTTAACCCCAAAACCCAAGAGACCCATCTATGGATAACTGAACACCCAAGATGGCTTGGAGTGTAGTGTATACATATTTATGACAATCATCAGTAGTGCAAGTTGTTAACCCAAGAACTATTCCGTGCAGGTATTGCTTAGGGCTGTATAAAATACACACCCTAGGCGTGTGAACTAGTTTTATAATGCTGAAGGAAGAAGCTATATATTGTAATGAACGGGTTGGGGAAGACTATGATTGCAACATAACTGTTGCTGCAAAATATAAATTAAGAAATGAGACAAAGTGTTCTTTATCCTTAATGTACACTGATGGGAAGCAGCGGATGTGACTCGGCTGAATGCTGCGAACATGGTAACATTTGTGTAAATAGGACTTCAAAACAGATGGCCAGGATATACTTAAAAACCATTTGTGATATCACCTCAGGAGATTGAGAAGTAGCAGATATAAAGGTTAAAATGAATGTACAAAGGTATTGTAAGTGGGCTAGTCTACATCTGGGCATGGCGATGCATGATCATTGACTAACACAGGAGCGAATCTAGTATTCAGTAAAAGGGGGGGGGGATACAGGAACTTTGCAAGGGTGAAGGAGCGAATTCTGAAATCTTTTAAGACAATGATGAAAAGTTAAAAACAAGTGGTAAGAACACATGAATTCTAGAGAAGACATTGTATAACTAGATGTAATATTCAATCTTAAATAATTTCTTAAACTGAACACTAATGTTTTATTGAATTGTATTATAAGGGGCTATCAGTTTTAAAGATAAAATTTAGATATAATACGAAACAGGTGATGGTAATACTCAATGTTCTTAGATGAAAATATTTTGCAGGGATAGAAAATTTCATTGTCAGCATATGTTAAGAGTTTTTGGGATGGAAGGAAACTGACAAGGTTGTTTAACTGGTCAGTTGCAAGTACATGAAAAAGATTTTGAGCAACCGGGGCTTGGAGGGTGAGAGGCGTGCACGGGATAGAGTGAATTGGTACACTTCAGTATACTGGGGTCAACGTGCTATCAATGTACTGAACCAAAGAATGTGAACCGTCGGGGTTAAACCATGGGAAGGTCTGTGGGGACTGGTTGTGGATAGGGGGCTATGATATTTTTGTATAACACATGATAAAGAATTGATGTAACCTGATGTGGCCTTTCTTCGTCTGTTCCTGGCACTACGCAGGAAACTGTAATTACGCTTGAAAAAATGTGTAATGAAATGCATATGTAATATAGTTTAAAGAACCCGGGGGGCACAATGTACAGTCCTTACTTCCAGCCCTGGTTTTCTCTAACTCATGTTGTTCTGAAATACCGGCCCAATTATTCCTGGGCAGTCAAATGTAGGCGGCTGTGTGCGGCAGAATCCGAGTCAAAGACTGGTGGCAGGCACTGAGGCGGCGTGCCCCAGGGACAGGCACCTATGCCGGGAAACCTACGTACGAAGATTTCCTACCACACTCTCGGCGGGTTGATTCCTTTTTGTTCTTGTTAATGATGGAGCATGGATCAGGAAGGATACCCACTGG
>JAUUDW010628600.1:0-11378 GCA_032361385.1 Panulirus guttatus
CCATCTTTTGGAAAAGCAAAAACAGGAGGGGAGGATTTCCAGCAGCCCACCCGCTCCCTTCCCTTTCAGTCGCCTTTTACGACACGCAAGGAATACGTGGGAAGTATTCTTTCTCCCCTATCCCCAGGGATATATATATATATGGATGGGGGCGAGCAAGTGTGAATATGTACATGTGTATATATATCGCCATGTTCCATGAGTGATTTCTTGGTTTTCCTTCCCTGTCCTGCCTTCCCTTTTCTCTTCTCTATAAGCCTTTCTCTTAACCAGTGATATCCACTCTTAGGTTGAAACATGTGGTCTGTGGATTCTGAGCTGCCAAATGGAACAATTTCTTTGAATAAGTAGATCAGTGACATCATCATTTTGGCAGACTCTGTTTGGTTGACAGTGGGACCGAAATGAGTAAGCTGCCACTACCACAGGTTGATGGAGAATGCTTGCTTTACCCCCACTGTTAGATGGGGTGCTGGGAGGTTCTGGCTCCAAAAATAGCCAAGATATTTCTCTCATTCCTCTCTTTATACTACCTTGGTTTTCAGTCTTCAAAACGTAACTTTGTCTTTAACTTTAATCATTTTGGGAACACAAGATTTTGTTTAAATAAAAGTGTGAAACTAGTATCCTCAGTCTCATTATCTTCCAGGAGTTCGTGATCTCTATCAGAGAACAAGAACAAGCACTTCAGGGTCTTCGTCAAGTGACATACAAGATTTGACTTCTGAAGTAGGTGGAGAGGTGTCACGAAAGAAACTGTGTATAAATTTTCTGCAAACTATAGATCAGACTGGGCAATATGAACCTTTATATTCATCATCCCTGTATGACCCAGTTAAAGCTGAAAGGGCCTTTCGACTTGACTCATTGACACAGGTGAGTGATCCATGTTTGAATTGACAACATTTATCTATAGAACTACTGTTCTAGATGTTTCTGTTTTTCATTTTTTTATTTTGATCACACTTCTGTGAGAGGTTAACCTCTCATTTACAGAATTTTTCTAAGTAGGAAATTTTTGTTAGACCATCCGATTCATGCTAAGACCCAGCTAGGCTTTCTTGAGATGTTCATCTGCTCACTGTTCTTAAGATGTTTATCTAAAGATAATAATTTAAAGAAAATACATATTTGATTAAGATTTTATAATCAGAAAGGGACTGTCTCTTCATTGTGTAAGTAGGCCATAATCTTTCCAGTCGAAATGCTGTCACACTTGTCATTACAGTCACACATGGCAAGCTTTAGGTCTAGCTGAAAGACTTTACTGCTTCAACAACATATAATCTGATTCTCTTTGTACATTATTTAGTCCTGTGTTGTATACAACCTATAAACAAACTAAATTCCGGCAGAATATGAACAAGAAGAGAGTTACTTACTATCCCCAAAAGCAATTCATCTGCTTTGCCTTAAACTGTGACCTTCCTGGTCACCCACTCTGTCAAAAGCAAAAATTTCAAAACTGCAAACCTCATGAAATAGAGATCTTAGGACGATCACCAGCTGCTAAGCAACTACATACATCCAGCACCTGCAGAGTGAAACAAAAATACTTCCAAAATAGCCTCATCTCGGTATGCTTAGCACTCACTTCTTTGTAACAGCACTTGATACTTCTCATTCAAATCACCCCATTACCAACCACCAACCCCCCACGTAGAATAAAAAAGTGTACCCCATGCCTCTCACTTCAACAATCTATACTCATAGATCCATCTTTTCCCAACAAACGTTACATTGATAAAACATATACACAGTAAAATGATCCAACAGGCACCCTCCAAATCCAGTCTTAAACACCACCCCACCAGACATACAGTCACCCAGTCAAAAGCATATATATAAAAGCTGCAAATCAGGCTGAAGAGGGCACTGGCAAATGCTCAACACCTGTATTTTGATTTTGCAAGTAAACTATGAAGTGTTACTGAAGAAAATGGCAAATCAAAATATAAAAGGAAAATGGATCAAAGAATTTTTAGTCAACAGAAAACTAGAAATAGTTGCAAATGGACTTATATTCAAGGAAGATTATTTACTATCTGGGGTACTTCAAGGAATAGTTCTAGCTGCAATACTCGTTGTAATCATGATCTCAGACATAGGTAAGGACGTACTGGAGAGTGTAGGTTGTAGATGGCAGATATAGGGTGTTTGGGATGGGGAGGAATATGAAGTGAGAGTCATGGCAAGTGGTTTGGTGAAGAGAAGAGGTGGTGAAAGCCTTGCATATGATGAGATGTGGCAAGGCAGCTGAAGTGGGTGGTATTGCTGTCGAATTTATTAAGAAAGGGGTTGAATGTGTTCTTGATTGGCTAGTTACAGGATTTTTAATGTGTGTATGGATTATGGTGAGGTTCCTTAAGATTAGCAGGATGCCTGTATAGTGCCATGCTTCAAAGGCGAGCGTTCAAATTACAAAGGAATAAGTTTGTTGAGTACGTGGTAGGTTATTTGGAAAAATGGTGACTGAGAGGGTGCTATATTGAGCTTTTCCTGAACTCCACCTTTTAGTGGGAATATGGGTAGACCTGATGTACCCATGGGAGGCCCTGCAGGTCCCACGGGTAAGCCTGGCTCTGCTAACTTTGGAGGTGGCATTGGCAGAACTTTAGGGATGGCAGCATGGGCAGCAGATTTGATGAGAGATGGGGAGAGGTGGTAGTGGGTGCAGCAGCAGTAGTTACAGTTCTCTAGATGACAGCTTAGTTACGAAATGGGTGGTGGCACACAAGGAAGTAGTATGGGTGGAGGTATGGGCAGAGACGGCATAGAGGGAGGCCTTGGAGGCATGGGAAGCAGCCTTAGTGGAAGTTTGGTTAGTGGGCTGCCTGGAAGGTCTAATAGAAGAATGGGGAGTGGGTTGTGTAGTGGATTAGGCAGTGGCATGGGAGGTGTTGGCAGAAGAGGAATGGGAGGTGGCAGTGGAGGAAGGGACGGTAAGAGCAGCAGCTTCAGTAGTAGTTTTAACAGTTACTTTAATTAAAATAAGGGGTTTGGACCAGTTGACTAAATTTCAGGAAGCAACTACAACAGCTTCTGCTAAAGAAACTTGAATCTCTAGAAAAAGATATGTATTTTATATGATGCACATAAAATTTATTGAAAGGCCTGTGGAGCCTTGCTGTAAATAGGAAGCTATGATTTCGGTGCATTGCACGACAGCTAGAAAATGGATGTGAGTGAATGCGATTATGAAAAAAAGTTCTTTTTCATCGAAAAATTATTCCCAAGTCTGGCTTATTACTGACAACTTTATCTAAGTTACTGAGTGTAGCACAACCTTTGAGCTAGAGGAATTGAAGATAAAGGGGTCTTGAGTATAATCAGGAACATTTCAGAAAGAAGTCTAAGGGGAAATGGAATGAAAATATATACCCAGCATGTGGTCATCATAAGCTCATGTTAATGGTCAGCTAATTCATGAGTACTTTAGGACCAAAACCCTAAGATATTGAGAATATTGTAACTTTTGTGAACTTAATTTACAAAGTGAATTTATGGTGTCTTTCAAATGAAAGTTAACTTTGGAAGCCAGTATATACAAATGATTTAAGAAGTTTAATATATAATATACCAATATTATGATATTTCAGGGCATGTCATGCCAAAGATACAAGGAGTACTGTGAGGCAAGAAAGGCGTCCTTTTGTCCTCGTTTACGAGTAAATAAGTGTAGGGAATGGCTCCTTGGAGAGGAGAGCAATGAAGTTAAACTAACTCAGGTGAGTGCATTACTTATATACCATGTATATTTCTGCTTTTCTTATACTGCTTTACATATTAAGTTGGATTAGGAGTAAATTACATTACACCCAGTTACTCCTGGAAGTTCTCATGCATGGATATTAGAAAGAATGGGAAAGAATTTTTCTTTTTTATCAAAAAATTCTTATTGCTACTCTTCATCTTAGGCATGGCTTGCATCACGTCTTCTTCTTGATCCTGCTTTTTGTGACTGTCTCGCTTTGCATTCTTCCCTGACCCAAACATCCTACATCTGCCACTCTATCATCAAAGTCATTCAACAATTACTCAAAATATTCACTCCATCTCCTTACCATATCACTGCCAGTAACCAATTCCCCACTTGCCCTCTTCACTGATTCTCATTTTTTCTCTTTTGCTTTTCTCACATAGTTAACCTCCTCCCAGACATCTTATTTTACGTAAAGTTTACTAACACTTGCTCATACTAGCTCTCATAGTTCCTCAATATCTTATGAATATTCCGCTAAATAGCCCTTGCTAATAAAAGTCAGTGAGGTAAATGCAGGGTCCAGACATAAAAAGTTTTATTTTTTGGTAAGGTGTTTTGGGTTTTGGTAAATCCAAGCCCAAGATTTTTGAAGTGATAATAATAAATGAAATAAAGTAAATGGTACAAGTTAAAACAGAAGTTCTAGTTTTATTTATTCTTGGAGGATCATTGCTAGAGAATTGGTAGATATCCCCAGAGATATTTTGTAACGAAGAAATTTACAATCTGTCTCAACAAGGATCATCTCACGTGGATTAGAATCCTGTCTTGATGGTCCAACCTGACTTTTATGTGGAGGACCATGATTTTAGGTCTTTTTGAGGAGTTTAAGTTGGAGGTCAACAGTAGAGGTCTTTTGCATTCCTCGAACATATCTTTTAATGATACTTTACTCCACATGTCAAGGATCAACCTTTTGTGGCTCTGTGGTTACCACCTTAGGGCAGATGTTCCCAAGATGACTCTGGATACTGTTTTTGCCTTCATTATCAATTTGAGAAGGGCTTTAACCCTCTCCTCCATGTTAAAAAGCCCTCAAAACTTGTAAGACAATCCAACCTTTGAGAGAAATTAAGTTCTATAAAAACTGTTCCTCTTTTGGGCAGTGTCCCATGAGCATTTCCTAGGCTCTGTTTCCCACCCTATCTTCCCCTTACTTTTTAAAAACCTTCTAACTGATGGTGATAAACATAGAGTTAATGACGCGGTTTCGATACCAGGGGACAATGACATTACCAGGCGGTTATTGCTGATTGGTTGGTGGGTGGACTCGAGCTGAACAAGTAGGCCTCTAGCACTGAATATGTGGTTAGTGAGGAAGAAGGGGGATAACAGGTGTCTGAATCCCAGAAATCCTAGAGAATCTCAAGGCTTTTGGGGTATGACCTGAAAAGCAACAGTTTTTCATAATTAAAACCTTACTTTTATCATTAACTTCATTGCCATATCCATGAGGTGGATTATTTGCATGCAGGCTACCATCATCTGCAGGAATTTGATATAGAGAAGTGGGATCTCACTTCTAAGGTGTAGATTTACACACCTAAAATTATTTTACATTGATTGATTGCCAACTACTTTTTAAAGGTCTCTGAGGTATTTTTAATTCAGCATTACTTTCCCTATAATTTCAGCTTGTTCTGGAGATGCTAAACCGGCTTGCCTATGAAACTGTTGCTCAGATAGTGGATCTTGCTCTGTTAGTTAAAAGAGATGCCACAGGACATAACTCTGACTTGTCTCGCTTCCGGACTCCTACTGCTTTCAACCCAGATTATCCTTGTGTGTTTATACATCAGGTATGTTTTTAATGTTTTATTTTCATACGTATTGATCAATGTGTCCAGAAGAAAGTGGCACAAGGTTAAAAAGGTGCAGGGGCTGAAAAAAGCAAATGAGAGTTAGGGTGAGTGAGAAGAAGTAAACTTCAGAAAGAATAAGAAAATGTTTTGGAAGGAGGTTAATAGTGTCAGAAAAACAAGAATAAATGTAAACATCATTGAAGAGGGCAAATGGAGAAGTGGTAACTGGCAGAAATGAGGTGGAGGGAATATTTTGAAGGATTGTTGCAGGTGTTCAATGTTTAGCCCTCCTTCATGTAGGTAAGTTCTCAATGTTTGCAGAACATATGGGAAAGCCCTAGCCAGGTAATTACCAACAAAATTGTCTTAATGCTCAAGGGACTCTGGAGAGGAAAGGTTTTACAACTTACAATCCTCAAAACCTACATTTTTCCTTTAGGAAACCAGACATTAAATATATCACAATTCACTGTTAATACTGTGCAATATTGAATATACAGGGAGGGAATACAAATTAAACAATTGAGTTAACCATATTGGCATTAATCACATTGAGGGAAAGTGAAAAACAAAATAGACAATGATCATTACCATATTGTGGCACACAACATCAGCAGTGCCTACAACCCCAGAATTCTTAAGATAGAATTGAATAAATTCCTTTTGTCTTATTTACTTACTTTCTTGCCATATGATCCTCTTTTATAGGGCTCCCACAGCATTTAGGAAGTTAGCCTGTCTGCTATGCAAGACCACATGTCAAGAAGTTTCATGTAACCATGAAACAAGGATACAGATCTTACAAAGATCAGGAACTTAGGTAGAGACACCACTGAATATGTCACAACGAAGGTCAACAGACTGCCATATAAACATGAGAAATACAGAGGGGTGGCTGGAGCATGCACTTGCAAATCAGCTTCCTGAGTGTGATACCATAGTATCTGGACAGGTCACTAAAAGGTCTTTTAATCCCAGTGAACAAGAATCAGTGAGTCCCTTAGACTTTATGGCGAATGAAGAGGGGAACTTTTACAGATTTCTGTAGGGTGTTGAACAGTTTTTGCCACCCATGTGTAAGAGCTCTCCCAGATTTTCATATGGCTCTCCTGTAAATGAAAAAGTTTTATTCGTTTGATTACTCACTGAGGATTAAAGTAGGAGTTTAGGTGTGACCTAAGTTTTCTCAGCTTCCAAAAAGTGAAATATATGATAATTAGATATAAACCAAAACCAAATATTGGGTATATAGGTATATTTTCTTGCTGTGTCTAGGTTTTGAAATTTATTTTTTCGTTATGTATTGTAGTACTGTTAATACTAGATCTTACCTTCTTTTAAAAAGAGTGGCTCACTCCAGGAGATAGGATCTGGTGATGAACATTGCATTGGAATGGATCCCATTACCCCTGCAGAAGTACGAGAAGTTGTAAGACGTTACTGGGCAAACAACTCCCCTCTTGCACCTTTTTCTAAAATCAGGTCATCTGTGTACACCAGGCTACTTGCTGGGTAAAGGTAAGTATTTATGTATTTATCTTTTTATATTTTCTCTTTGTGCCATTGGAGTTTTGTTTTCCTAAGGGTGCTTAAAAGTAACTAGAAGTACCTGATACTTTTATCTGCTTAAATGTGTCACTGTTATTGGGCAAAATGCAAGATCTGAGCAAAATAAGTACACGTATATGAAGTGTCTATCCGTCGTCATGAACTTCATTACCAGTCCATACGATAATTATGTACATACATACAAAGATTCTTATGAATCTTCAAAGCTAGAAAAAATTTTCCCATGCCAACTGTTTAACTGCATGAAAGCCATTGTATTTACAGGTACCCATGGTTAGCTGTGGAACTGGAAGGGGTTCTGCTTGGTGCAGTGATAAGATTATAGCCTTTTACAAGAAAATATATCATAATTATGTTGAAGTATTTTAAAAAATAAAGCACTTTAAAAAGCCCTGGAAACACTTTTTAATTTCTTTCAATTTGTATATTAACCTTTGTAAACTATGACGTAAATTTACGCGCATGGGACCATTACACTGTGACATATATTTACAATCTGTACTTACCAGTTTTAAATGGATGAGTGTGGTATGGGCATGGAATGTTGCCAGGCATCATTATCATCTCTGAATGAATACCTCCAGGCAGGGATGGCCAGTCTTATCAAGCATTCAGTTAACATATAGCAAATAAAGCACCAGTACACAGTCAGTGTGGATCAGAAATCTGTCAAGACTCATTAGATCTCAATTATTGTAGAGATAGGCCTGTAACAGAATAATTTATATTTAATAAAGAACTTGAACCTAAGGATCTACAAAACGATATAATGAAACTAATAATGGCCATAAATTTTAAAAAGTAAATAAATCTGATGAAAGTATTGAGGTTGAGGAGACAACACCTTGCTCTGCACATTTGGATGAGTGAAGTAATGGACAATAAAAATGAGCTAAGTATGAAAATTATGCTAATTTTTTGGATTTTGAGCTATGATATCAGGCATCAGAGTTGCATGTTAAGTTTTTGAGAATTTTAGTACCAATGACTAATTTGACTTCTTTATTAATCTCAGTCTAATGAATATACTTTTGACTAAAATGAATAAGACCATATAAAGATTTTGGGGGATATGGAGCTTACAAGAATCTCTTCAAGATGTACAGAGAAAAATACAAGTGTTAGTGAATTGTATGTTTCCTGCATTACCTGTGCCACTTATAAGAAAAGGTGATCAAACCGATTACTGGAGGATAGACCAATTTATTCAAATGGAAATTTATGGAAAAAGTTGAGTGGTACCTCCATTTTCACAGAACACCATGGTTTGTGGACAGTGATATTGACAGGAGGAAATAAACTTTTCAATGTAAGGCCTGTTTTCACTAATCTGATAAAGAAATTCAAGATTTTTTTTATCCATTTAGAGCCTTGGTGATTGCCGAATGCAACAAACTACCAAAAAGTGTAAATAAATGTGTTATAATCATAATACAGATTGTGAAATGATATAATTTGTGGGAAATTTAATTCATTTTTGGAAATATTTTACAAGTAAAAAGAATGAAAATAAATATTAACTATAAATTAATGAAAGGACTTTTTTTCATGCTTGTTCACCGTTTCCCACATTAGTGGGTTAGTGTCATAAACAGATGAAGAAAATGCCTCATTCACTTCAAAACCACAGTCCCTTATCCACAACCAGGCCCTACAGACCTGCCTCTGATTTCTCCTCGCTGTTTCACATGCCTTGGTTCAGTTCATTGACAACATGTCTCATCCTATATACCACATTGCTCCAATCCACTCTATCCCATGTATGCCTTTTACCCTGCTGCTTGTTAGGCCCCATCAGATCAAAATATTTTTTTACTTTATCCCTCCATCTCCATTTTGGCCTTCCCCTTCTTGTCTTTTCCATCTCTTTGTCAACCTCTCCTAACACATTCTCTCCATATGTCCAAACCATTTCATTACACCCTCTTCATCTGTTTCAACCACACACTTTTTATTACACCTCTCTCTTACCCTTTTATTACTTACTTGATCATACCACCTTACAGCACATATTACCCTCATACTCTTCATTTCTATTTCCATCCTCCTCTACACATCCTCATTTACAGTCAGTTCATTTCATCCATATGATATTGTTGAGACTACTTTACCTTTAAGCGTACCAATTTTTGCCCTCCCAGATAATGATTTCTGTTTCCACACATTATTCAAATCTCCCAAAACCTTCATCCCTCACCCACCCTATGACTCGGTTTTGCTTCCACGGTTCCATTTGGTGCCATGTCCACTCCCAGATATTTAAAACATTTCATTTCCTCTACCTTTTCTTCATTCAAACTCACACACAAACTTAACTGTTCCTTGACCCTACTAACCTTAATAATTAAACTTACTTTTATTCACATTTATTCTCCATCCTTCAAACATGCTCCCAAACTCAGTCACCAATTTCTGGT
This sequence comes from Panulirus guttatus, assembly GCA_032361385.1. Classification (NCBI taxonomy): domain Eukaryota; kingdom Metazoa; phylum Arthropoda; class Malacostraca; order Decapoda; family Palinuridae; genus Panulirus; species Panulirus guttatus. The sequence goes on from JAUUDW010628600.1 coordinate 9,552, forward strand.
TTCTCACTCAAATCTGTCACCAGTGGTGTGTCACCAGCAAACAGCAATAGACTCACTCCCCAAGCCTCCTCATCCTCTACTGACTGCATACTTGCCCATCTCTCCATGACTTGCATTTACCTCCCTCACAACTCCAACCACAAGCGATGTAAACAGCATGGTGACATCACACATCCCTGCCACATACAATGAATATCCTAACTTATCAATCAACAACACAGTCACCACTTTTCTTAAGAAATTCAACTGCAATGCCATCTATTTCAGATGCCTTGCTGCATTTCATCTAATATAAGGCCTTCACCATCTCTTCTCTTCACCTAACCTCTCCCTATGATTCTCTCACTTCGTATATAACCCCAACCCAAACACCCTAAATCTGCCACCCTATTATCACACATTCAACAGTCCTTCAAAATACTCACTCCATCTTCTCCTCAATTCATCTCTACATTTTTTTTCTTACAATGGAGGCTCCATTCATGGACAAAGTCTACATCAAGGCCAGGCTTTAATTGAATTATAAAGAGGTTAATGAAAGGGAAAAAGAAGAGACAAAGGAAAGTATTTATGAATTTTGGAGGAAGTGAGAAATCAAATCAATCTTTTAAAATGTACCATGTCATAGTTATTGGAAAAGACATGAAAGGGTAGAGAGTTCTAAAGCTTTAAGGAGTAGTGAAAGAAACAGTAATCAAAAAAGCCCACCATTTCATCTTGGTTACAGCCACACATATTCAGACACCCAAGCCTAAGCTATCAGTTGCTGGTTTTAAGAAATGTTAATGCTTGACAATGGAACGTTAGTTTTATATTGATAAAGAATGTGCATAAAAGGACAGAAAATCATTTTCAAATTTTGTGGGGAATTGATACTTTTCAGTAATGTAGCTGGAAATCCATTGCATGACCAGATGATGGAATCTAGTCATTTTTGCTGTCTGAGGTAAAGAATGTCAACATTTCAGGTAGCTTGTCAGTTCTGCCATGTATGTCTTTCCTGTCTGTTTAGTAGCGAAGAAAAGATTTAATTATATGTATGCTTAGGAACATATACTCATTTCATATTAGCATTTAGTCATACAATATTTGCATTAATTTTATGTCTTGATTTTTTTCCCTGTTTAAATCACTTTCATAATGTCCTTAGGAGGCTGATATACCATATTTAGAATGTCCTTGACAGACCAATTTTTAATAGCCATTTGAATTTATTCCAGAGTAATTCTCTACCACACAAGTGGGGTGGCCATGGATGGTGGTTTACTGTCCCTTAAGTGGAACAATCACCGTTCCACCTTCCTGCATGTGCTCTCCACTGTCAGACGAAAGGTAAAGGATGATATTGATGTGCTGTTGTGCTGAGATTATCATTAGAACAGCAACATTTCTCTCAACATTTTTTTTTAAAACTACCAGTCTATTGCCATAAGTCATTCTTGAGACCTATGTGACAGAAATGAAAGTAGGTTCTTCTAGTTTCTGTATTTTCTTGATTCCATAATTTTTTCGCAGTGCAAATGTTTTCTTACTTGCCTTTTGTGATATGCAGACCAACATGTAGAATTGTTTACTAAGTATTTCAAGCACTCCTGTATGGCTTTCACTTTTTGAATGTGTATATAGATAATCTATTGCCAAAATAATCTGAAAGATTCTTTATGTACTTCCCCTTAAGTTGAAAAATGCATATTTGCTATGGATTCATATTTTATATCATTAGTGAAAGGTAGTAGGCAGTAGTTGTTTGGCAGTCAGTGGCCAGGGAGGTATATTACCAGTACTACATGCCTGGATATCAGTAGGATTAGTGATAGCTGCATAGTG
>JAUUDW010628611.1:0-11377 GCA_032361385.1 Panulirus guttatus
GTGTTATATGCTCATGAAATATGGGTTGTAAAGGTGAGATGGACTTTCTAGATTTAGAAAGGAGTGTAGAAAGGTGAAAAGTACAGCAGGACAACTGAGTGAGGAAATACATGATGTAGAGTTGTGTATTACTGGAAGGGACTTGTGTTGCGAGATCAATGTCTACTATGCTGTGTAAGAGAAACACTGATTTAATGATTTAATTATACTGAGTAATCTCACCCATGCTTGTTTTTCTGTTGCATACTGTATTTGAGGTGATTCACTCACGATGAGCAAGTCATTCTTAACATTTTGTTTTTTTGCTACAGATTGGTGGTCCAGTTAATCTTTCTATACGCAAGGGAGAATCAAAAGTTGTACATTCTATGGACATTGAAGACCTGGGTGACAAAGCAGTGTTCTGTCGCTGCTGGCGTAGTGCAAAGGTATATAGATGGGTTAAAGGTTTAAATTTTTTCAGTGTATTATGATGTTTTTATGGACTGATACTTTCAGTTGGCAGACTATGTTGATGTTGTTGCACTAAAAGTTTTTGTGTAATCATCCATTGTTCAAGCTCTTGTTTGTATGAATATTTTGTTTCATGCTCTTAAAGACTGCTTATTGTGTAGCTTTGACATTTTGCATTGGTGATCTGGGTAAGAAATAATGCATGCAGTAATGATGAAGTGAAATCAAGCACATATAATTCTGACTATACATGCATCCTTGATGATTTTTTATTTCTACCCTTGCCAAGCTATGTTTTATTTTGATTAGATTTATGAGATTGATGTCCATTTAGATATATGCTTCAGCTTCAGTTTTCAATCATAAGCTATGCTAAGCATTTTGAATCAAACATTCCATAGATATATGCTTCAGCTTTAGTTTTCAATCATAAGCTATGCTAAGCATTTTGAATCAAACATTCCATCTCTTTATATCTTTAACACCCATTCCTTCTGGGAACTCCTAATAAGGGGGTGGCTATGACAAAAGTCTCCTTTTATCCCTGTACTTCCATGCCTCCCTCATATACACCATTCCACGCTTTCTTTCCCATTTCTCTCTCTCCAGTACTATCTATCTATATCTCTGAGGCCTGTTCCCAACTGGAACTCCCGTAAGGGGGTGGCCACTGCAATATAGTCTCCATAACTAGTGAATTCCAGTGCTGCTTCTTAGTCTTTAGTGTCTCAACTTTAAAAGGCCAATGGCAGAGGGCAGCTCTAGCTCAGTATTTGCAGAGGCTCCTACCTAATGTTCCCACTGACTTATTGTACTTAATGCTCCTGTCTACTGTTCCTGCCTACTACTTCTACCTAATGTTTCAGCCTAATGCTCCAGCCTAAAATTTCCTATCTCCTACTACTATATATTGCTACTAACTTTTACCACAAGGCAGAGCTAGCACATAGTCCTCACCACAGGAAAATCTAGAGTTATGAATAATGAGCTGTGAGTTAAGTGTTGTCAAGTGTTATGTATAACAGGGGGAGATTGTATGTTTGTGGACACAATGCCAGTAGTCCACATTTGGGTGATGCAGACAGAAAAGTATTTCTCAAACCCATTCTTCAGGGCAAACACCTGATCCACACATCTTATGCCACTTATGAAACCACACTGTTCCTTCCCATTTTAATGCTCTGTACATGCCTTCACCCTCTCAATCAATACTCTCCCATATAACATACTAAGTATACTCAACAAACTTATACCTCTGTAGTTTAAATACTCCCCTTTATACATTTTGCATTCATACAATGGCACTATAGGTGCATTTTGCCAATCCTCAGGCACTTCACTATGATCCTTACATACGTTGAATATTCTTAGCAACGAATCAACAACACAATCACCCCTTTCTTAATAAATTCATCTGTAATACCACCCACTCTCATCACCCTGCTGCATTTCATCTTTTGCAAGGCTTCCACTACCTCTTCTCTCTTCACCAAACCACTCTCCATGACTCTCTCACTTCGCATAACCACCCCGTCCAAAACACCCTACATCTGCCACTCAATCATCAAACATATTTAACAGTCCTTCACAATACTCATTCCATCTCCTATTCACGCTTTCTCTGTCTTATCACTTCCTCATTCGCTTGCCTCACTGAAGTTATTTCTTCTTTCATGAGCGTTCGCTGTTGGCCGCGTGAGCGATGTAGCTTGAGGGACAGATGAATGAGCCTTAGAGGTAAGATTCTTTGTTTAGCTCCTTTCTTAGTTCCTTCGTTTGGAAAGTAACAAAGGAGTGGAGGATTTCCATCCTCCTGCTCCCGCTCCTCTTAGTTGCCTTCTACGACACATAGAAGATACTTGGGCTGTTTTCTACCTCCCATATCCCCAAGAATATATATATAGACTGTAGTTGACTTTATGCGTTACTTCGTTAGTATGAAAGTTTAGTTCCAGAATGAAACCTGGTGTAACAAATAGAGGATACTGGAATCACGGGGAATATGGCAACCTACACAGTAGATGCAGAATTTCTGAAAAATGTATAACTAAAAGAAAATGAATGGAAATGCAAATGAATGCAACGAAGTTGCACAAGAAACAAAAATAGGATTGGAAGATACATTTAACTGGAAGAAAAATCCATAGTTTCAAAAAGATGTATATTTATTTCGCACAGATATTGAAGTCAGGTGAAGGGTGAAACAAGAGACTCCCTGGTCAAGGGCAAGTTTCTGACATTTTGAAGAAAATGAGGGAGGGTTAGAATGCTGGTGTGCCATTTATGAGGATGTTTGTTGAGAGGGATGGTGCAACCAGTTCAGGTGGCTGGAGAGTGGAGCCATTTGAAAGTATTTCTCCGGTAATCACCAGATTGATTATCCGGTAATTATCGGATTGATTATGATCAATGTGGAGGTAGGAAAATGAAACACAGGAGGGAGAGATCCAGGAAACTGAGGGTAACAGAAGACTTATTCAAGGGACTGAGGGACTTTATTGATTTCAGATCTAGTTTGCCTTTTGAGCACGACAATACGTCCCTTGAGCACGATGATAACTCGTTAAGTCACGGTGGTACTGCCCTTGAGCACATTGAAAAGACCATTAAAAATGAGGGTGTGTTCTTTAGCAGACCCCCTGAGAGTCAGGTTCGAAGGCTAGGCTATCATATCCTGTGGTTGTACCGTCTTGCTCATGGGTCATATTGTCGTGCTTAAGGTTTGTGGTTGTACCATCCTGCTCAGGGGTAGTATCGTCGTGCTTAGGGGCTGTAATGTCATGCCCAGGGGTCGTACTGTCGTGCTCAAGGGCCGTACCATCATAATGAGGGGCCGTATCGTCGTGCTCAAGTGTCTTACTTTCTTGCTCAAGGGTCGTATCGTATTGCTCAAGGGTCGTATTGTCGTGTTTAAGGAGTTAATGATATCCAACCAATTGGGAATAATTGTCAGGTCTTTTCTCGAATGAGTTGAGGAGATTAGAGGGCGATGGGTATAATCGAGGATGTGGTCGATCAAGGAAAAGATGCATCACTGTTTTAACGTTGCAAGAGTGTAAGATACATCAGTGATGTTGGGAGAGTGCAAGATACATTACTGCAGTAATGCTGGGAGAGAATTGAAGACATTAGTAATGTTGGGAGAGTGTAAGAGCAGAGAATGACTAAAGATGAAAAAAATCAAGTAAAAGCAAACCAATGTAGATGGAGGTAACTGAGGGAGAGTAGGAGAAAGGAGCATTTTGCGAGGGAGAGGAGTGTCGCCACGGAGGGTAGTGAGTGATGATGGGTGTGTGAGAGGAGTGTCACCACTGAGGGCGGTGAGAAGTGCCGTGACCACCTTGTGCCCGGGAGGGTGAACACGAAGCCCGCCCGCTGCACCGTGTGAAGGTTGCCCTCAGGCCGTTTACACACCGGATAACAGCGCTGGACACGCTACACCTCTGAGCCACGTGTCTGTGAATTGCTGCCGTTGTTTTTTTTCCGACGAGGCTGTTCACACCGGACGCGATACCACATAACCCGCGGTGGGATGTGTGGGATCGCGTCCGGTGTGAAACGGCGTTTATGCAAAGACAGAAAAATGTTTTTTCCTGTGGTTGAGAATTTGTTATTCTTACACGTGCCTCTTCGAGTGAGTGAGAGAGAGAGAGAGAGAGAGAGAGAGAGAGAGAGTACTTTGTTACTTACTCAGGAGTACTTTACGACAATATTTTGCCGAAAAGCAGGATTAGCGCGTCGGCTCACCGCAGGAAAATATAGTTACGAAGAGCGAGTCGTGTGAGTTCCGAGTTGTCGAGTGTTGATATGTGTGCGAGGGAGAAAATATATGCTTATTGACTGAATGCCAGCAGCCCACGTGTGGGTGGGGCAGAAAAAAAAATCAGCAACCTTGGCGGTAGGAGTGAAACTTGACAGCCACTGAAGTGCTGGCTCACTGTGCGGCCGTTACTAACCCTCCCGATATTTAGGTAGGTAGTACAGATAATAACATCCTGGTCGGTCGCTGCCTACCACCTACTACCTGCAAAGATACCATGGAATACACCAAAAGGATTTTAGAAACATACGAGGACCCCGCAAGCGGTTCAATCTGGGACTGACTTTTACCATATATCAAGTTTTCTTTTAAATTTTTCTGTAGTTGTTCCATGCATGCGTGTGTTTGTTTGTTTTTTTTTCTCCTGGTAGTACACTGAATAGTCTTCCTAGCTCCCATGTAGAGCTCTCGTATATTTTTTGTCTGATATTTTTTTTCCGTACATTACATGGTAATTTTGTAGACTTAGTAACTCCCTTTCTTCCTTTAGAAGCTTTTAAGTTTATAAGATATTCCTTTGCTCTCTTAATCTGTTTTCATCCGAAGATCAATATTTATCTTTCTCTTCTTTGTACTCTGCTACACAAGATGGAGGTCATGTATCCTCTCATTGTAGTTCATATGTTCCATCCCTTGTGAAGTGCGTCTGAAGGAGTGAGAGAGAGAGAGAGAGAGAGAGAGAGAGAGAGAGAGAGAGAGGTTTTTCTGGCACAAAATTATAACGAAAACAAAAAGTCGCTACTCTTGTTTAAGAGACAAAATCTCTATAGTTGCCTAAGTCGATTATAATGGGAGGTTGTTTACATATCACAATTGAAATGGGAAGAATTCCTTTCCAGTAGTTGATGGGTCAGACGGTAGATAACATTGCTTGAGACCGCCCGAACAAAATTTATTTGAGAAACCTATTCCCAGAGTGAATATATTGGACTCGGAATTACAAACAAGAGGTCCCAGTTAAATTACTTACAGTATTCGTTGCTGCCTCAAGCAGCTGCCAATGCTGCTCTCATTGTTGTTCATCACGACAGCTTTGAAAAAATGCCATATCTATTTCAAAGGTAAATATTTTTGATTATCTTATCGTTCTTGACAGGATAAGCTGGGATGGCAACGTTCCTGGACACGATTTGGGAGTGGCCTGGGAAGAGTTCAGGAAGACAATTCAAGATACTAAAGGGAAGATGGTATATGTCATTGAGTAGCAGAGCATCTCTTAGAACAAAGCTAAATGGTGGAACACTGAAATGAAGTGTCTCTTGTTCACGAGAGTGGCACACGAATAAGACCAGCTTGATGAAAGAGGCTTTATAAAGCGGCGTAGACAGAAAAGATAACTTCACGTTAACTTCGACATGCAGCATACATTACGTACGAAAATTAAGAAAAGAAACCTTAAAGAACTCTGTTGTTACTTTAGAAGCGAGAGAGTCATTTGCTCAGTCGATTGGCCCAATGTTGAACGGGAACCGGCGACGATGAATTTATAGCAAAGATAATTTCTTTTTTCCCGTCTCCACACGACTCGTATTCCGGCTGCAGGTGATACACAGATCATTATCAATGACCCTTAACAGTGAGGTCAAATGCCATGCTATCATGCCTCAGGGTCGTGCTGCATTGAAGGGTCATACCGTCGTGTGCATGGGTCGTATCATGGTCGTTGGTGAGGTTAACGGTCGTGGAGGCTTGCGTCTCGCCAGACACAGTAACCTGCAATAATCCGGCTTGGCGGGGGGGCGGCCTCTTTTATACATTTAATTGCAATTAATATCATGGCTTAGGAACCGACGCCACACAGTATGGGGCAGCCCCGGCTGTCTGTTGGACCACGGTGGTGGTGGTGGTGTCAGTGGCGTTAGCGATGTTGATGGGCATGGAATGTGATGGCAGTGGTGATGGCGTTGTTGGAGCGGTGACGAGGTGGGTTGGTGATGCCGTCAGTGGTGGTGATGAAGGTTGTGGTGATGGTGCTACTGGAGCGGTGGAGAGGTGTGTTGGTGATGCTGTCAGTGGTGATGATGATGGCTGGTGTGGAGTCGGTGACATTGTGGTGTCAGTGGATGTGGTACTGACCGCCGTAAAGATGGCGATGGTGTTGACAATAATGATGGTGATGGTGTTGATGATAACGATGGTGATTCAAATGATGATAATGATTATTACAGAAGTTGCCCATGATGGTAGGTGATGGTATAGTGGTGACCTCTTCGTAGTGATGATGGTGATTGTGGTGGTAGTGAAGGTGATGTGGCTAACTATAGGATGATAACTCCAAGGTGATGCTTTGCAGTTAGAATGGCTCAGTGACCGGTCAGTATTCCAGAGTGGTTCGAAACTTAGAATTAAATCACACAGTTAACGATCGAAACAGAGCCATGTTCATGGACTACATCAATACGGCTTTAAACTGTGACGGAGGGAGTTTGTGGTAGACTGACTCCGTTCATAGTGGTACTGGTGACCTTAACACCATACTGGTGCTCCACACCACTGGTAACCCGACCACCATACAGGCGTTAGGCGATGCACACGTCACTCGCAATGGCAGGTTACTCAGACCGTCTTGCCGGCCTCAGTCCAGACATATCACAAAACAAGAAATAAGAATAATTTTCTGTCACAGAAAATCAAGGAGTTTTTTGCTCCTGTATGACTGAGTCCCAGAGCTGAATAGGTCAGTGGTAACGATGAGTGGAGGGAGAACCAGTGACGAGAGGGGTTACACAAGGTGGTTTCCCATGGGAGGGCATTTTGATTGTAAGAATTCAAAAACATCGTCAATTTTGACGCCTTTGATCCGACGGTGCGCCCCTGGAGCACGACGGTACTGCCCTTGAGTACTACGGTACGATTCTTGGGTAGGATGGTGTTACCCTTGTGTTTGGGGGTCAGGTGAAAGGTCGGTCAAAGGCCCTTAATACCATCGTGCTCAAATGTCGTACCGTCGAACTGAAGGACTGTACCGTCTAACTCAAGCTTTGTACCGTAGTACTCAAAATTCGTAACTTAGTGTTCAAGAATCGTACCGTCTCGTTCTCAAGATTCGTACCATCGTCCTGAAGAATCGTACTGTCGTGCTCAAGATTCGTACAGTCATCCTCGAGATTCATACCGTCGTGCTCTAGGTTCATACAGTGTGCTCAAGATTCGTACCGTTGTGCTCAAGACTCATAGTGTAGTTCTCAAGATTCGTACCGTAGTGCTCAAGATTCGTACCTTTGTGCTCAAGACTCGTACTGTAGTTCTTAAGATTCGTACCGTTGTGCTCAAGATTCGTACCGTCATGCTCAAGACTCGTGCTGAAGAGGTTACAACAAAAAATTAGAAAGTATGCGGAGAGTGAAAAATTGGAAATTACCTCTTAAGAAATTACAGGAGACCAAGATCCTTCAACGCAGTCAAAATCCTCCGCGCGTATCCATTTACCGGGAAAAAATGAAGCCTCGCTCATTACCATAAGTCTGGAGGGCCGGGAAAGTTGCAGCGCAGGTAGTAAACTATCGTCTAATATCACGGTTAGAAGTATCAAGCAAATCCCTCGCGAGATACGTTTAGCTAACCGGACAAGAACCTCGTCGAAGTACAGCGTCATACATAACGCCAGACGATGTAGGACTGAAGGGGGAGGGAGGGAAATTAATCGAGTTGATGTATGAAGAGAAATCGTATGAGGAACAGCAATGTCCAGAATCGAGGAGATTTTGCCCAATGAATATAGTGCTGGGGTTACAAGTCTTTGGGGGTAGGATGACCTGGTGTCTGACCTGATCCTTTAAGGGTGAGGGTAGAGCTGAGGCCATCATCATACTTGAAGATCATACCTTCGTGCTCAAGGGTCGTACCGTCATACTCAGAACGCTGGAGCAATGAAGCGTCTAGCCAAATGTGGCTGAATTATGAGAGAAGGAGGACTGGCGGCATCATGAGAAAAAGTTACGAATGTAACAGAACCATCTGGCCACCTTGACCACACTCCCCACCACACGACAGACAACAGACCGACAACAGTCTTAAATAAAAACATCATAACGTCAGTGAGGAGCAAGCTGAGAACAGTCTTCCCTAAGAACATTACATTATCATGAAGGAAAATAACAGCAGAGTGAGTCTGGCCTGTCCACATTACGTTCAGTATTCACTGAGCCAAAAGTTGCCTCAAGGAACCACTCAGAGTAAAAATAGAAATCATTTATGCCAATAATGTAACTTTTACAGATGTTCAGATACACAGTGAACCCGCAAGTTAAGGAAGCGAAAACCCGATGAACGATAGAAAGTAGAAAGAAAAATATGTATATAAATACATATAATCTTTAAGAATGTACTCTGGTCCAGATCATGATCAGAATCACATAGAGACCACACATGGTGAGTGAACGAGGACTTATGATTTATCAGGTGGAAGAGCAACGTCATATCGCCTCGGGCAGAGGCTGAGAACCTTGAAGAGTAAGATCAACACCAGAGGCACAGGAAAACGGAGCTCCTTATGTTTCATGAGGTCATCGCTCTGCTGCAGAAGGTGCCATGTAGGTCGTCAAAGGCAATACCCCCGAGTCGTCATAATCTTAACCATAAATCATTGTTACAAGAAGAACTCCAGTGATCACAGGTCCTTAAGCAAGGATCAAGTTATGAAGACGCAGACCCTCTCCAACAAAGGAAAACATACAGACAGTTAGACAGTGAACGCAATGTTCATAACCTGAGACGAGGACAGCGTGGGAAACACTGGGAATAGACGACCGAGAAATCAGCTATACCTGAACACAGGTTGAAGGAAGCGATCGTTGCCTGTAACTCTACTGACATTGATCGTGGTGGTGGTGGTAGCGGGACCACAGATGGTAGTTGTGATGGGAGAAGATTTTAGTATGTTGGTGATGATTGTACCGGTGATAGTGGTTGTAAATATTGATGGTGGTGATGGAGTGATGGTGGGAAAGTGGCGGTGTTCGTGAAACTGATGAATGTTGATGGTCTCGCTGGTGTGGTGTTGCTGCGTGTGATACTACTAGCCACAGCGACAGTGTTGACTGTGGTGATGATTATGATGGTGGTGGTGGTGACAGACAAGATGATGAGGTGGTGATTATGCTGGCGAAGGTGACGGTAATCATAGTGGCGATGCTGTTGGTGATAGTTTTTCTTGACAGTGATGATGATGACGGTGATGGGGATTAACATGTTGAAAGCTCTGGAGTGATCCATTGAGGATAATGGCACTCGCGATAGCTTCGATGGTGAAGATGGCCCCGGTGCCTCTCATTGTGTCGGATGTTGTGATAGTGAGAGTGATGGTGTGGAAGGTGTGGGAGATGCTCCACGAGAGGACTTCAGACCCTGATAAGGAAATATGCGAAAATCGCCCCGTCACACACAGGTAAACAGCCGTGTGGAGGCGGTGTGGCAAACATCAGATAATAGCCATTTTCCTCATCGTGTATAGGTACCTTTATTGCAAACTCTGCACGGCTCGAACGAGTCAATGTCCTCCAGCAATTATTCTCAATTAGATAATATTAAGTGCATAATCTTGTGAAATAATAGGAAATTGTAAAGCTTATAAAATCATTATGTAGGAACACTTATTGGTAATTGGACATCCTGGCTCCGAGCGACGCACCACCGCCAACTCGCTGTGATGGATAACCACAAAAATCTTTGATTAAATGCACGCAGGGGAGGAGCGCGTACGGATCCCGGGTCTTCCTCACCCACCAACATTAACCTTTCAAATTATTGGATCGTAAATTGCTATTTCTTGCTTTATATCCCGCTGAAGCTTCGAGAGTCGTACCGTTCGAAAACATGCATTATGTACAAGTTTGAGTAGCCAGCTGATACCCGGCCGATACCGGCTTGACGTTTCAACTATTAATGATTTTGCGATCTTCCCTTCTCAATTAGCTCAGCATTTTATGGGTAGATGCGGGATAATTATTCTATTCTTAGGAACAATTTATTCCTCTCTCTCTGTAACTAGCGTTGGGATTGATGGATTGCACGATTCATAAACAGTAATTGGTAGTTGTGTGTTATGCTTTAGGAACCATTTGGCGGGGGCCGTCCCCACTCCAACTTCGATACACCGTCCGTCAATGTTCCGAAGTATTAACTCTAATGGTAAATAGTAGAAGGCGGGTATTAATAACGGGGCTCGCGAATTTCATGAATTCCCGATCGGGAATTGATGCAGTCCGTGGATTACCTTTTGGCGGCCACGTTATCTGCGAGTTGTGTACATGTAATTACTGCTAATTGATGGAACCGTTCAGGTGGGCAGCCCAAGTTTTTGCCCGTTCTTGTCATTTGGAATTATTGAGTTATAACCGGGGCTTTGGGCTGATCGATTGTGCACTTCATAATCACTGATTACCACCTGTACGTTACGTTATGCCTCTAAAAACTGGCCGGCCGGACTGGCGGAGCGCACCGGCTGACTGGCGACTTGTCTGCCTCGTCTCTCATCAAATGGACGGACTGGACTGTCCAGCTGCCTGTAACGCTGGAGCGATCGGCTCTCTCATCTCTCTCCCTCTCTCATCTCTGAGCTGCAACGATCGGCTTTCTCTCTCTGTCTCATCATCCCTATGCCCCAATGACCGTCTCTCTCTCTCCCATCTCTAAGCTGCACCGACCATCTCTCTCTCTCATCTCTACACTTCAGCAACCGTCTCCCCCGCCGCATCAACAGACCGGTCCCCTACTCTTTACGCCACATGAACTGTCTGAGTCATCTCTACGCTTCAGGGACTGTTCCTCTCTTCTTTGTGTTACAGTGATCATCTGTGCTGCGGTGATCATCTATGTTACAGTGATCATCTGTGCTACGGTGATTATCTGTGCTGTAGTGATCAACTGTGCTGCAGCGATCATCTGTGCTACGGTGGTCGTCTGTGCTGCAGTGATCATCTGTGCTGCAGTGATCACCTTCTCAGCGATCATCTGTGCTACAGAGATCATCTCTGCTGCAGTGATCTCTGCGCTGCAGTGATAATCTGTGGTACATTGAAGATCTTTGTACGCTTCAGGGACTGTTCCTCTCTTCTTTGTGTTACAGTGATCATCTGTGCTGCGGTGATCATCTATGTTACAGTG
>JAUUDW010628666.1:0-13489 GCA_032361385.1 Panulirus guttatus
ATCGGCATCTTTGTTAGATCACACTTCGCCTTCAGTCATCCTGTCATAGAAGCTTGTACATAAGTAATCCTTACAGACTAATGAAGCAGATGTCCCCCAAATCCCCACGTAAATGAAAATCTAAAATAATAAAATCTGACTGACCCAGTACCTCCTAACGCTAAAACACTTACCATTCATACAGTTAAGGAAAGCTACGAGATCTCGGACAACATTATGTGTAGCTCCTCGTCCAGTCTCTTGTGTCTTCTCTTCTCGACGGCCAACATCTCATCGCATCGTTCCAACTGCGACTTTAACATATAGTTGTCTTTTTTCACGGCGTTCATGCGGAGTTCGTGCTCTTGCGTTCGCTCCTGAAGATATTCTAATCTGGCCTCAAGGTCTGCGTCTTCGTCTTCAGAGTCGCTCTCCTCATGGTCCGATTCCTTCCACACGGGTTCCTCGAAGGCAGACAGGTCATCCAGATCTTCATTGTCTTCCTCTTCCTCCTCCTCCACCTCACCGTCCGCATTGAGTCTCACTTTCTTTCTCTTCTTGAGCTTTTTCGGTTTCAGACTGCCGTTCAACAACGACGCGTCTCCGTCTTCTTTTGGCGCCTCTTCTTCTTCGTCCTCCTCGTCATCCTCACTATCTTCCTCGTCTTCGTCCTCCTCGGCATCATCTTTCAACATTGAAATCATTTCATCAACTTCCAGCTTCGTCTTCAGGTAATTCTCTCTCTCGGTTTTCATGTCTCGGAAATACTGTTTTATTCTCTCCCTCAGGTTAGTCCTCTCCTTTCGCACAGTTTCTTCTTTCTCTTTTATGTGATCGAGTTTATTTCGCCATTGCTTCAGTTCTTTTTCTTTCTTTTTCGCTGCGTTTTCAGCTCTTCTCTCTGCTACTTTTTCTTCATCCTCACCTTCTACCTCTTCTTCTTCTTCCTCCTCCTCCTCCTCATCTTCTTCTTCCTCCTCCTCCTCTTCTTCAGACTCCTCATCCTCCTCGTCATCGTCGTCGTCTTCCTCCTCTTCTTCCCTGAAGCATTCCATTCTGTTGAACGATGAGGCAAAGCTCCTGCGTGACCCAGACTTTGAAGGCACTGGGAAAGGTCTCAGCTCATCTCCGTCTGACGGGGATGGTGGCGGTGGCTCCAGGAACTCTGAGGGGTCCGTTTGAATTCCCACCGTTTCGATGTCTGGCAACACGATGCTTTGCTCCTTTTGCAGGGCTTTGTACTTCTTCTCATAGTAGTTGCCGCGCAGTTCCCACTCCGCGGCAGAGTTCTCCGACACGATCAGCTTCTGAGTGGCTTCATCGTATTTCTTGAGGTAATCGTCAGACTGTTTTTTGTACGCATCCACTTGTCCCTTTAGGTTATTGATTTCGGTTTCCAGAGTGTCTAGTTCAGAGAAGTCCAGGGCTTCGTCCTCCCGCATCCGCAGTTTACTCATTGATTTCTCGAGCTTGGGAACGATTTCATCCGCCTCTCCATTCATCATTGGCTTGGGGTTTGACACACCTGCTTCCTTCAGCTGTCGTTTTAGCTTCTTGATCTGTGCCTGCAGACCTTCGATGTCAATTTTCAGTATCTTGTTTTCTCTTTCTATCTTTTTCCTCCTCTTGATTTCGTCTTCCAGCTGTCCCTTGGTGGCCTGAAGATCGTCTCTCATCTTGTCAATGTCCTCTTCTTCGTCGGACGAAGAAGGCATTTGCTCTAAGGGGTCCGGGTGTTTGTTCTTCTCTTCGATCGTGATCTGACGACGTAACTTGCGCAGACCTGGAGCAAAATATTGAGGGAAATGACTGATGAAAGAGTAAAGCAATGTAAATTCGTGAAGATTTGAAGAAGAGCAAAAAGATATATGAAGAGTTTAAACACGAGAAGATTAAGGCCCTGCCTAGAGTTACTTGATATACATATCTTATTATGAAATCACATAAAGAAGGTTCAAGATCTCTTTCTCTCTGTCTCTCTCTCTCCACACACACACACACACATACACAACTGACCCAGAGCCTTGAAGTCTGGCCTGCTCCTGTCGTTGGTCTTGACCCTCCGGAGCTTCACGCCACGGTGGATCTGCTGCAGCAGTACATTGTGTGCGTTGGGCTTCTCTGACTCGTAGATGAACTGGCAAGACAAGTATACATTTAGTAAAGCAGTGGGTGGCATGCCAAGGGGAATGCATGAACTGGTGGTGCTGGTTAAGCTGGTATACGAGATAGGGAAATAGATTCATTAGGACACCAAACAGCGAAACAGGTTCAGTGGGTAGACGTTACAGCTTTCTGTAAGCTTCATTTATTACACGAACAAGTTTCATTTACTAAACGAACTGATGATTGTGAGGTTCATTTGATACCTAAGCCATGAGGGAGGAGATACATGTACACAGCTCACGAGAACGATGGCCAAAATGATACCCGTAGAATGAAAGAGAGCATCAACGTCGTGGAGTACAGAAAGGAAAGGATGAGGACAGGTGATGCCAGGAGAAATGATGAGTAAGAAGGCTTTTGATTCCATTCTGGTTAATAGAGAGGTGGAAGGAGAGCAATCCTAAACATATGATTAGTACTCCGTACTAGGGCGAACAAAAACCCTGTAGATGTGTAGTTGCTCACAAGAATGATAATCACAACACCCTTACAACAGTACCAGCCTTTTGGAAGCAGATTCTGTGATGTTGATTATGTGGGGTTTCACGTGTAGGGTAGGTGATTTGGTTATGCCCAACATGTTCATGTTATTACAGGATAACTTGTGGCGTTTTGAAATTGAACAGAGGGGGGACGAGTAACTCTTCCCTAGAGATGCAGGAAGAAATGGCGCTTTAGCTTGATTGACTGTAACTAGGTTGCTTCTCCATCTTGAGATAATACACAAGTCAAAATTGAAAGAGGTAGGATGTTCACCACGAGACAGAGAATGACTACAAGAATGAGGGGAAGGGAAAGTGAGATGAAGTTTGTAAAGCGGAATCATCGGCATAAGACTGAATACTGAGAGACACACTCCTCATCACCTTTAATCTACTAGCACTCGGGACACTATCATTAACACCCATGTCTTACTAACACATGAGACACTATCCTTAACACTCGTGTCTTACTAACACTTGGGACACTATCCTAAACACCCTTGTCTTACTAACACTTGGGACACTATCCTTAACACCCGTGTCTTACTAACACTTGGGACACTATCCTTAACACCCTTGTCTTACTAACACTTGAGACACTGTCCTTAACACCCTTGTCTTACTAACACTCGGGACACTATCTCTAACACCCATGTCTTACTAACACTCGGGACACTATCTTTAACACCCATGTCTTACTAACACTTGAGACACTATCCTTAACACCCGTGTCTTACTAACACTTGGGACACTATCCTAAACACCGTTCTCCTACTAACACTTGAGACAGTGAACTCATCACTGTCGGCCTACTGACACCTATGGCCCTGATCTTACCGTCCATGCCGCGTTAACACCTCAGTGACCACTGACCTTGCCCTCTTTGCCCCTGGAGGAAGGCAGTATGGGGTTAGACCTGTCCATCTTCTGGAAGGGAGATAGATGCTTCAGCTTGACGCCATCCTGTGAAAAGAGAGAAGGACGAACGAGGTCAGCGATGGCAAGAAAATGCTGGGAGAAAAAAAAAAAGTCCGATTGAATCGAAGATTTTTTTTTATTCTTTTACCATATAAGAAAAATGAAGAGATAATGATTTTAACTGTTTCTATTCGTAAAAATACTACTTGAAAATGATTTACTGTGCATAAGTTCGCAGTTGTATGTTACAGTCAATCATTCAACAACTTCTTGCATCATGAATTTGACGTTTACTCACTTCAGTGTAATATGTAATGCAATACCTACAATATGATGCTTCTGTACACCGGATTTAAAACATATATACCAGCGCCTCATCTCGTAGGAGACGGATTCATAAGATGTGTATAAGGTGTTCTAACTGTACCACCTGTATCCTACATATGACACAAGAGTAACGTGCAACATCTGTGTTGGATCAATGTAACAGATGTTATCAAATTGTACAATATCTTTGCAGAAATAATACAGAAGTAATGCAACACATGTGATACAGTTCTAAAAGCAAAACAAAGTATAAGTACATATGATAACGTAATCGATGTTGCCCTTATGTGACACCAGTGTTACATCTATCGAGAGAGCCTATGAGGTGCATATACGATGTTAGCGTCACAGGCACACAACATCTAAGCAACAAGTACGTGATCCCTGAGTACCAGCGACCAGGATACGTCCTATGTATGGATTCCCTCACCTCAATGTCCTTCAGGAGTGTGTTCCAGTCCGGCCGAGCCCTGGCCGCCTTCCTGATCTGTTCCAGCATGATCCTCTTGGCCTCTGAGATGCCCTTCTTGGCAGCCGCCCCCGGCATGGGAGGCGGGGGCGGCACTCCCGGTGGGGGTGGTGGCGGAGGGATGCCAGTCTTGGGGGGTGGAGGAGGTGGCGGCGCCGAGAGTTCGCTCTGCGGAGGACACGAGAAAGGAGTCCAACTGCTCTATGAACAACGTTGGGTACGAAGGTGTGGAGATGTGTGTGTGTGTGTGTGTGTGTGTGTCCATTTTTTTGGGAGCGAATTTATCAATCATGAAAAAAGGGATATTTGTTCAGAATGAACGTGGGCAAGTCTTGATGTATAACCAGTCTTGCTTGCATGACCGAACTGAGGAGGGGAGGAGGGAAATATCCAAACCAGTTACAGTCGTCATATGTCTGATGGCATCGCCAAGAACTCAGCTTCTCATCAGTAGAGATGACGTATATATGTGATCCGACGCCGCAGTCCTAAACAAGGACGTAACATTGTGACTGTGGCGCCCGTCTGTGCTCAGGATACAGTGGGAGGAGACTTTGTTCAGGGGAACGATCTTTGTTGTCTCTCCCCACCAGTGGGGGAGGGGGTTCTTCCCCCCTCTGGGTATCGTGCAGATGCAACCTTGCCCAATAAATCTTTTCAGTTCGGAAGCAAATAGAAAACACTCTTAAGCTTACAGGTCACACCATAAGCTCCAAGCTTGAAAGAGTTGCAATAAGCTTTAAGCCGGAACCTTTAACAAGTCATGGCAGTAAAATCAAAATACCAGAAATGAGAAGTTAGAGTACAGCATTGTCCTTAATCTATATTTGCATGGATTCGGTTCTGATCTTAGATGCTCCAATTTCTCATTTGCTGGCTCTTACAAGTCTTGAAAAAACATTCGAACTTCAGGTAAGTCTTGAGATATGGGAGACTTGAGAATCAGATGTGAGTTGATAGGAATTCGTGAAACTGAAGGGAGGTTAGGAGTCCCAAACACAGATGAAGGGTCCCAGGCATAGTTAAAGATCCCAAGTGCAGTCCAGGGTCCCAAACACAATTAGGATTCCCAAGCGCACTCCTCAAGGTTCCCAAACACAATTAGGATTCCCAAACACACTCGAGCTTTCCAGGCACAATCGCGGAACCCAGGGGCGTTCTAGGGTCTCAAGCACAGTTGAGTGTCCCCGAACGCCGCTGAGGTAACCATCAAGACGTTGACAAGCCAATCGTACTCAGTGTTTAGTGTCGATACCACTGTAACACCTACTCATACCCTTCAGCCGAAGCACGTAATATAGTGTCTGATGTCAACAACAGGTACACAAGTCCCTATAAATTTAAAGACATGGACATTTTTTCTTCATTTCATGTTGAGGTTAATGTTTATGCAGTTTATGAATCTAAATAACGACCGGACATTTAGCGTTATGTCGATTTTTAGATAAAAAAAAGGGCAGATGCAGGTTGCTGGAGCTTCCAGTGAAAAGGTGGAGAAAACAGATGTGACATCACTCTTATCTATATTTTCATCATTCTGTATAGCTCTCATGCATCTCTTTTGCCACAGATGTGTTAATCTGAGGAAAGAAGCATCACCGCGCGATTAAAAAACACCAACGGCTTTACCGCAAGGCTTCTGCGTGCAGATGGGTGGCTGCGTTACATCAGAAAGGATGTACAGACATGGTTAATGCTGGAGGGTGCAACGGTGCATGCAGAGTGACTGCCCGCTTACTTTTGGAGGTGGAGCAGGTAGTGGCGGCGGGACGGCTATGACCGGCTTCTGTAAGGAACACACACACACCATCAGTACATTCTAGGGGGGGGGGGTCATGGTTGGGGAGGAGGGGCGATCATCTGAGAGTACTGACACGGGATTCCTCGCGGCACCATGGATAACATGCAGTCCCTGAGGCTTTGGGTATCTTAAGGTAAAACTACTCGTTTCCTTTAAAACCATGGGCGTCAGTCGAGGGTAAAGAGAAAAAGGGACAGTGAAGAGAATTCAGATATGACGCTGAGGTGCAGATGCAACTCTTCAGACAATGAGATCAAGAGAGGTGCAACTTTGTATATACCGTGGATGTGCAGGGAAGAACAAAATACAAAAACGTGCATGGAATCGTTTCGAAGGTGAAGATATACGTATCGTTTAGACGCGTAGCGTTTCGTGCAGGAATAGCGGACGTGGTCAAGTGTGGCGAGAAATGCACAAGACGTTAACGAAAGGTGGATGTGGTGGAGCATTGTGAAAGAGGGCGAGTTCAACAGCAGAAGTAGATCTACTAGGAATGTGCGGTGGGGTGGGGGAAGAGGAAACGACAGAAAACGATAACACCAATTCGCAGGAGGAGGAAACAACAGCAGCCAAACGCGGTGGAGGGGAACGACGACGGGTAACGAAGGAGTGAGGCGAGAGATGCCACACGCGGCCACCTACCAGCTTGCTCGGGGTCTCCCACCAGGGTGTGGTGTGTCTAGCCTGTGTGGAGTGCTCCTCATTAGACTCAACCAGGAATCAACCGTATCATACTTTATCAGTCACTTTTATGTCAAGATCTCATAAGGTCATGCAATACTCAAGATATATCTTTTTTTTGCAATTACAAATGCTACAGAGAAATATTTGGGATATTAATAGTATATAGAGTGACAATCTCCCGTCTGCTCCGACGGATCTCACCTGCCGTAGAAGGGAAAGCCTCACTGGTGTAGGTTCGGCCCGCTGGACAAAAATGTAGAACACAGATATGTATTAACAGACTGTACACAGCCTTGAATATGGTCTTCACTGGGGGAATACTTGTGGCTAAAGGAGAAGTTAAATGAAATTTCTGGACTAAAATAAGATTACTACGGCATTATCTAAGGACTGGACTTAAAAAGAAAAAGATAATGTAGCAGTGTGATTTCTTAACGAACAAAAGAAAAAAATAAGCAAAAGACTAATATGGTAGTTGCAAAAAATTAACTTTGCTAGAGAAATTAAGATACTAACTCTAAAACTTAACATAATGGTATGCAAAATAAGAAAACTGCATTCACAAGGAATCAGAGACAACAAAAGAAGTTTAAACAGACATAATACAAGCTGAAAAACAAGCATATGACGAACATAAAATTGCTGGCTATTATTTGAGAAAAAAACCTTTATAGGGATGAATTCAGCTGGCGATAGAGAAAAACAAAAACAAGAACGGTAACACAGAAAACGGACATCAAAATGTACGAAACAGAAAATTATACACAATTAGAGAAATCGGACGACAATTTGACTTGTACATAGAATAGACCAGAGGTCTGGGGTTTAAGAAACCTGGTTACAATAAAATCTGCTAGACAGAAAAAGTATCCAGTACTTGTAACAATATTTCATACGCAACGAACGAGGGTTAGATATATGGGGTGCGAAGCAGACTGAGTGAAATTCATACCGTGTCCCATTTCTTCCACCAGTCGTCATCCACAGGTTTCCTGACCTGAAAACCAACAATCGGTAGCACTGTTATTCACCACACAGCAACTAGTCCTGACCAGTGTAGCCGTGGCTTTGACAGTTTCATATTCCAGTTCAGTGTGGAATGGGGAGGGACGGAACATTCCTAAAGGTTTGTGAAGGTCTGTGCGTTTTTTTCAGAACATGAATGACATAGCTATAAGAAGGTGCATTTTCATTTGAGATACGAGCAATTCTTTAAGTCCTTACCATGTGTTCTATCACGTCTTTCTTGAAAATTGGTGAGCCTGGACTCCACGGCTGTTGATAATGGAGAAAAGATGAACAGGAACTTAATAAGGCGTTTGGTTAATGGCAATAAGAAGCAAATAAAAGGAAAACTGACTGAGTAATCAAGCATAAATAGGTATTGCAACCAAATATCAGCAAATAAAAGAAAAATTTATCTCAAATTGTTAGTCACTATAGATAATAAATTAGATTTTTACTCCCAGTGAAACTGTAATCATAAAATAAAGCCACGTAAAAATAGGATGAAAGAAAAAGCTTGGCTGAGGCAGACCATCGTTAATCACACCCTTTCTTTATAAGGTGGCGGTAGAAACCGAAGCTGCAGTGTAAGAAGAGGAGAAGGAAAAGGTCCTTTGCATAATGTGGGTGTATAAGCGGAACATGAGGAGCAAGATACGTACGAAAGGACGAAAGTTATCGAGAGTTTGATGAGAGACAGAGAAACGGTAGAAAGTATCAAGACCTGAGGCAAGCTGAAGAAGTGATATGATTGTCCAAAGCTGGACTAAATCTGAGATTAGACAAAGGAAGAAAAAATTTCAAGAGTTGAAACGAGGGATAAAGAAAATATAAAGCTGTGAGAATGGACTTTCATCTTAGAGGAGAACCTAGCTAGAAGATCTTACCCTGGGTTCTTCAGGTTGCTCCCACCAGGGCAGGGGGCTCGCTGTTGGCTGCGGGGGGATGTAAGGCAAGGACTCACTCACTGCTCAAACTCTCATTATAACATTGCATGGCGTTTGTCATGAGGTGTCAGTGGTTGTGGAGTGTCGTCATCGTGTTTGTGCTTTGTCACTAGATACTGGCGTCTTATGTTCTCAGTCATCTTCAGGTGATAAGTTCGTCCGTGTAATGTTTTCTGGATGCCTCGTGAAATCTCTTTATTTTCATAATTATTATAAAGATGATTATGTTGAGTGATAGTATAGATTACAGCTGTGAATATAATTATAACTGCCATTATCACGTACTATAATCGTAGCTAATTATAATAAAACATATTCATAATTATTTGTTGATGACTTTGTGAAAACAATGATAATCATGATCATATTATCATTTTTGTACTACAATAATCACTATTATCAATCAAACGATGTTATGAATATCAAAGATGATAATAACGTTAACGAAGATCATTCTATTTCAACATTGTCTGAATAACTAAATTTAATGCAAGCATGACAAATGAAATGTCAAAGACTTAACACGTAACAAAATGCTACTCCTATCATAAAGGGATAAGATACAACATTAGATCTTTTGCTCTTTCCATAGCTTTAAGTAGCACCTGTGTTGTTTTAGCAACCACTGTGTTCATCCTTGTCCGACACGGATGGTAAATCTCCTGTGGAGTTATCGAGAGAAAACAATGGCATAACGTCATGAGCTTTGTGATGGGCAATCTAGCTCAGAGCAACAGGGCATTTTGCATGTCACGGCTGAACAGACAGTTGTGTGCTGGCCAAGATTACCAATTAGTACCTTTCACATCTCGTAATATCTTGTGATATTCATAACCCTTCCTTTCGTGGGGATGTTTATTATACTCATCGCGTAAAAAATAATACTTTGCTGAGGTATTCATCTGTGTTGTATGTCTGAGTGTTCTGTCTTAATCCGGTTTCGTTAAGTCTGACGATTCTGTCTTGACTTGTGTTGTGTAGTGATGAATTCTGTCTCGCTCTTTTTGTGTTAAAAGCCTAATGCTCAGTGTCACAACATTTGTTGCTGCTGAAGTAAAGCTAAAACATAATGCGAATATAGTTTAGTAAGCTTAAAAATAGGCTGGTAAGTTTAAAGTAAGTAAAAATGAAAAGGCTTATAAGCTTAAAGCAATAGGAAAAAAACATGAACTGGTAGTTTTACAAACTGAGAAAAATAGGCCAGTAAGCTTAGATTTAATCTGAAAATAGGTTGACAGGAGCAGATAATTTGCAAATCTTATCAGACTGTTAAACTAAGTAAAAAAAAAATATGGCAACTGATCATTTGTGAAAAAATGGCAATATCAAAAAATCAATAATATGCAACGTAAAAGGTGATGCAAAAGCGCAAAGCGGAGAAAGAGGTAATAGGGAAAATAAGAGGCGATAAGAATGGCATGACGTAATACGAGGTCGTAATACATTACAACTGAAGTAAAAAGCGATAAGAGAAAGAAAAGGTGAGAAGAGAACTAAAGGAAGAGAAGAGGAATGAAAGGAGAAAAGTGGCGAGGACTGATAAGAGGAGCGAGTAGTGACAAAGAAGGAATGGGAAGAGGTGACAAGAGGAATTGAAGTAATAAGAAGAGGATGGATGAAACAAGAGGGATTACGATGTAAGAAGAAAATAGGAGACCAAGTTAACAACAGTGATGAGAGATAAGGGAGAAGAAACTAGAAACGAAAGGAATCAAAGAAAGAGAACTGGAAAAGGTAAACTGAATCTATGACTTGTGAGATTTAATGGTATTTAGGATGAGTATCAAGGGATGATGCGAGTCTTAAGAGGATCACCAATAAGAGGAGGAGGTGAGAGATGATATTAAGAAGCACTGGTTTTAAGATGACACAAGAGGAAGAAAACTTTATCTTCTGAGTCCTTCATTCTAAGAGGAAAAAAAAAGGGTACAACTAGGTTAAGAGGAAAAAGTTGCATCAACAGGTAGGCTGAGTCTCAAGTGGATACGAGAATACGGAGAGGTAATCAGGAGGCAAGAACAGACAAGAGGTGAGAGAGGCTAAGTGAATCTCTGGAGAGAAAAGATCTACCGAGAGGAAGCCTCACCCTCGTCTCCTCCTGTTGCGGCTGTTCCCACCACGGCAGAGGACTCTTTGAAGGCTGCAAGGAAGCAAGGACAATCTTCGGACACTTGTATTATTGCACTTTATTAAAGTGTAAAGTTTCACTGAAGTGTAATTATCATGTATCTAGTTGTGGCGTTTTATCAAATGTGTTGACAGTTTAATAAGTGATCTTTTTTTTTTCAAATTCACGAACCAGTTCATTTCTCTTGGTAACTGTCCTCTAAACTCAAAGTTTGATCAATTATATGCAAAACTGAACTTTTCTGTGTGCATTCGTAAAACAATGAAGTTCCTTGGCAGCCAAGCGTGGCTCTCTAACATGACCATACACTGAAGGGAAAAGAGGTATCGAACATCAATATTTCCCTCGTCTTAAAGGAACAGATTAGTATCATAATGTCATGGGTCACTGATTCACATGAATCTTTAAAACACGTTTTAACTTCAAATGAATCGCTTCTTGAAATGTTATTTTATGCCTGAAAAGCTTAAATACTCTGTCCAGCATAATCTGGAAAGCGTCTGTGGTTAGAAGCACATAGTTTTTTTTTTCTTCTTTTTGCAAGACGATGTTTCGCATACCGTCTGTGATTGCTTTGCTACCATAATTATAGGGCTATAAATCCATAATCATGCGCTGGAACAATGTTACATTTAGTATACTTATGGTTAACTGTGGTGTCAAGCAGATCAGATTTCATGTCGGTGTAATTCAGTAAGAGAAAAGTTACAGCAAAGCATCTATATAAGAGGCCTTTCCTTTGCCTTACAACGAATATATGAAAGAAAACGCGTTCGTTTTCTATTTCATGTGAGTTGTGGCTATTCTGTGCTTCAAATATCTGCTGTTCTTTCCCGTAATGTTTTTATACGTTTGGACAGCGATATCAAACATCTGAATCTGGCTAAGTCTGAAAAACTCCACTTGGTGTGTACTTTGCCTGGAAACGCTTTCTGATTTACTCCTGATATTTGGTATTTGACAGCATCATGAACTGACAACAGTTCTAATTGTTTGACAACAGTGCCAGGCGACTGGCGAGTGTCGCTTGTCTGACCACAGCAAGAACTGACCAATAACGGCGGCAGGTGTCCGGCAACTACCAATTAAAACACTGCCAAGTGTCTTTACCGTTAGAAGGTATTTGGCAACAGTCCAAGGTTACCGACGATGGAGTCGGTGTTTGACTACGGTACCAGATAGTTGACGAGCGCTACTGATATAACACAAACTTCCCTCATCGTCATATGAGCTACATGCTGTGTGTTTGGAATTAAAAAAGACAACGTAGCTCTTTGCCTCCGTTTAAAATTTTGACCTTATCGTCCTCCTCTGACCTCTGTCTCATTTACTGGGCTGGACCGATGCCAAGTCCGTGTCTGAGCTAAGTGCATGGTTGAGTTGAGACGCAAAATGCTACAGAGGATGTTATCGAGTGCACGACTTAGGATGTTGTCAATACTTATATACTGATTACGTGGAGACTGTTACCACATGGAAAGCCGAGACGAACGTAAGAATGTCTTGTTATATTTTATATTCATATTACTGGATCTACCGCAATGAGGAGTTTGGAGGGACTTATAAAGAAGAAAAGAGCCAGCGCGGTTCGCCATGCCGTGAGATTGGATCGGCTCTTTATCTTGGCTGTGGTGGAGACGTCATCCGAGGGTTTTACACAGTGAGTGTCTCGTTTTCCTTGTCTGGTAAGTGTGAGTAACTATGTCATGTTTTTCTGTGTTAGTGTGAACAGTAACAGTACTTCACATATTGGATTAATCTGTTATTCAGCTAAATCTAAAGAAAAATGATAAAGCACATAATATGAAAAGTTTGAAACTTAAGCAAAATAAACATCAAATCATAACTAATAAAGATATTGAAATAAGCTGCCATTTAATAAACAAAATGTAAGAGCAAAATAAACAGTACAAGTAATGAATAATAAAAAGTGAGGACCAGATCAATTAGGAATGCAAATGAGGGAGTAAATTCGTCAAAGAGATCACTCATTACAGACCGAGATCATCGAATAGAAAATGGAAGAGTATTAAGGGGTACCATGAGAAAGACAACAGCACCTTTGGGTGGGTTTCCTCCTCGGCTGGCTGCTCCCACCACATGAGCCCTGTATCCTTCTGTAAGGCGAGGGAGGATCTCTGTAAATCATCTTAACTCTAAATGTCTGAAAGGCAATGTTTTTATATCTAATGGCTATTATCTACATTGGAAAACACAGGTGTCTAGGCATGGATCATTGCAACTTTGAGGAAGTAATAATATCGTACTCTGGTACTGCGATACGAGATACGTCATCATGGAATCAAAGGCATGTTAATACCAGTTATAAACATGCCTGCGTTCATCTTGATTACATAACATTTATCAGTGTAGAGGGAAGGGGACAGTGTAGAGGGAAGGGAACAATATAGAGGGGAACAATGTAGAGGGAGAGGAACAATGTAGAGGGAAGGGAACAACGTAAAGGGTGGGGCAGTGTAGAGGAAGGGGACAGTGTAGAGGGAGGGAACAATGTAGAGGGAAAGGGGCAGTGTAAGGGGGAGGGGGGACAGTGCAGAGGGAGGGGGGGACAGTGCAGAGGGA
>JAUUDW010628667.1:0-11375 GCA_032361385.1 Panulirus guttatus
GTATATGCATGTGTATGTGTATGTGGGTATATATGTATATGTTGGTATGTATATATATGTACTGTGCATATATGTGCCTGTATGTATATATGTGTGTATGTAGGGGGATGGGTGTTTCCTGGCGCTACCTCACTGACACGGGAAACAGCGATCATGCATAATAAATAGATGAATATATTGTCTTTCGTAAATAAGTGAATTAAGAAGAAAACAATATCTTCTACATCAATATCAAGCATGTAATTCCTTTATTGTACATCACAGTGTCAAAACAGACAAGTTTATTAACACAAGAAATACAGGTAAAGAAACAAAGAAGCAAAGACAGATAATGAAAAAGATAATTAGTAATAAGCAGAATCCAGGCTTTAAAATTACCACCACCCTTCGTAGATATTTAGTTACAGACCTCGTCAATAGATGGCGTGCGCACCGATCTTGGAGCACACAGTTATTTCAATGGGGTTCACATGAATTTTCCTATCTTTCGTATATAGTCTTTGGTAAGGGTACATGAGACTTACTGTACATAACATAAACTTCCTCCATCTCCATCGCAGGGGAGTCTGGACCGTAAGGACTTAAATATTCATACATTCCACACGCTTATGTCTGGGAGAACTACGTCTAGGTGATGTGGAGGGCAAGGAAAAGGGAACCTTATGCTTGTGTGCCACACGGGCTGTTGTTGTCCCTTCCTCACTGGTATGTAAGGAGGAGGCTGACTGGCGAGGTGGCG
This sequence comes from Panulirus guttatus, assembly GCA_032361385.1. NCBI lineage: Eukaryota > Metazoa > Arthropoda > Malacostraca > Decapoda > Palinuridae > Panulirus > Panulirus guttatus. The sequence goes on from JAUUDW010628667.1 coordinate 740, forward strand.
GGGGTTTTGGTAAGGGGATGTGGCTTCAGGAAATGGCAGTTTCTTCAACACACCCTACCACTTGATGTGGTAGTCCCAGTGGCATCCTATACTTGCGATTGTCCCTGCTGTGTCCCACCGCTTTGTGACGGGATCTTGTATGCAGACAGATTCACCAAGTATGAGAGGGGGTGGGGAGCGGGCGATGCTGTTTATAGTACTCCTCTGCCTTCTTCTGCACTGAGCTGTCGTGCATCACACTTGTTTGTTGCATCCTGCCCCTTGGGAGCAAAGGAGCAGTGGTGTGCTGACATGGCTGTAAGCAGCGGATGACCAGGGAGGATCTGAGCTGGTGACCAGTCATCTGGGCGGGGGGGTGTTGCGTATTTCCATTAGCCCTCAGTTGAAGTTCTCATCATCCAGGCAACCATAACTGATGGTCTTAATGATGTGCTTCACACAGGCCTCAATATGACAGTTGGCTTGCAGGAATGCAGTGATGAGACATGTTGAGTCATGTCCCAACACTTGAGAAAGGCATGAAATTCAGAGCTGGAGACATGAGGCCCACCATCCGTGCAGAGACAGACAGGTTTGCCCACATTAGCGAAGAAGCTACAGAAAAGCTTGATGGTGCAGCATGATGTGGCATCCCTTCTGTACTCACCAACATATGGCCACCCAGACAGATGATTGGCTTATAGCAGAAATTCCTTTCCTGCATGGGAGAACAGGTCAGCAGAGACGTCCTCGAAAGGTCGAGACGGGGGTGGGTCACATCAACAGCTCCTTTACTTGAGGTGTCACATACCTGCACTGTTGTAGCACTTTGTGGCCTCTATTCCTCGGTGAGACTCATGAAGGTGGAACAGAATGTTGTGGCGACTTGTGGCAGGGATTATGAGCCGGGCGCCGTGGGGAACAAGACCTTCGTCAGTAGCCAGCTTCTCATATTTTTTAGAAGTCCCGTAGTGCTGGTGGTACTTTTTTCCTGTCCTTGCAAAGACCTGCAGCAGCTGTATGTATTTCATCGATGACAGGGTCACGGAGGTGATCAGGGGGCCACAACGACACTTCCTCTGCTCTGGCCATCATGCAGCTATGTTAGAAGCAGGTTATGTCCACCTCTGCCTCGAGATCTGCCGGGGTTGGGTCATCCACAGGTGCACAGGAGAGCACATCGAGATTGCATGCTTTTGTGGAGGAAAACTGTGTCATCTTTTCCTTTAGACGCTGGAGATGTGGGTTCTCCACAGCATCCAGTATGTAGTCATTCAAAATGGGCACCAGTGACTTGCGATGGATGAGGAGATCGAAGTGTGGTAGACCTAGCAAGTACAGGCGGTACATTTTTATTGCCCACACAGCTGCAACAAGTTCCAGTTCCACAATGGCATATCTTTTCTCTGTGTCGCAGAGAAAACAAGAGCCACACTGTACCACCCGCCACTTGTGACTGTTGCTGAAAAAGGCATATCCCACTCCTTTCAGGTGCAAAGCATCTGACTGCAGGACAGTAGGAAGGGCAGGATCGAAGTGGGCGAGACCTGGAGTCAAGGTCAGGGCTTGTTTCACTCTCTCAGATTGGGCATGGCAGTTGGGGATCCACATGAAATCATACCTAGGGTTGAGAAGGGAGTGGAAGTTGTCTGCCACTGTTGCTATGGTCAGGGTGAAGTCTGCTAGCCGGTTCACAAGACCAATGAATGACCTGAGGTCCGTGATGTTGGTGGGGGTGGGGAAATCTACAGTCACTCTCACCTTACCTGGATCTGCGGTCACACCCTCAGCTGTAATGCCATACTGGCAAAACATGGCAGACTAGCTGGCATGCACAAACTTCCTTCAGTTTATGGTTATGCCATGTTTGTGACATCATTGAAGGATCTCCCAGATACACTTGAGGTGGACTGTGTAGGTTGAGTCCCAGACAAGCATATCATCCATGACCTTGGCACAGTTGTTGATGCCTTCAAGTTCGATGTCGACACGTCTACAGAATTGTCTCCTGTGGACACGAATTCCATAGGGCCATGTAGAAACTTGTAACATCCTCACAGAGTTATGAAGATGGTGAACAGCTGCTCCTGCTCTGCTGTCAGAAGCTGCCAGTATCCCAGTATCACGTCCATGTTGGTGAAATATTTGGAATCAGGCACGACCTGCATGACATCATTGCGTGGTGTTGTGGCAGGGTAGGTGGGTCACAAAACTTGCTTGTTCAGCTTGGTGAGGTCCATGGTGATGTGGACCCCTCCCTTCTGCTTCACTGTGACCACCATGTGATTACATCACTCCGATACCTCATCACCTAGTGGCTGGATGATCCCTTGTTGCACCATGTTGTCTTACATCCGCTTAGTGTCTGCTCACCAGGCCAAGGGGTTGGCTCGGGAAGTGTGGAGTGCAGAGGGCTGCACATCCTCTTGCAGGTGGATCTTCATGGGTGGGCCAGACATGGTCTGCAGCTTTGTTCCCCTAAGGAACTTCTCTGGTTCCACCAGGACATCCTTGAAATCTTCCAGAAGCTTCTGGTGATCCTCCTCCAACTGCTTGGTGCAGGGGACATTAGGGTTAACATCGGCTGGGCATCGGTTATGAAGCTACTTAATCTGCTTTGGGAAGTTAGCAGGGATGATATTGAGGGGTCTGGCATCATACCAGGAGAGCAGGGTGTTGTCTATGTCACAGAATGCATCGACAGTGGCGTCGATTTACACATCTTCCAGGGTAAGAATTGCCTTGAATGATCCCAGAGGTGACAGTTTACTGATGTTTGCCATGAGAACCTCCTCTTCCTGAGGAGAGGAGAGGTCAGACTCGCAGAGACCAAGCTGTTGCAGCGGTTGTGGTCCAATGGCTGTCGTTTCTGTGCTGGTGTTGGGCGTGCACAGCAGAGTCCCTCGATGTGTCCCGTCCGGTAAAAATAATCCGACATTGATGTTGGTTGCTTGATGGTTGGCTGGGACCCATGGACATCACTCAGCTTCAGGCAATGGGCAGCTTTACCTATCGGCTTGTTGTTGTCACGGAGTTTCTGCAAGTCCTGTAGTTTTTTGCGACACACTTTCTTGAAATGTCCCGTTTTGCCACAATGGGAGCACTTTCTTTCCCGGGCAGGACACTGCTTCTCTTGTCCTAGTGGATGTACCGCAGCACCACAGCCATCACACTGCTGATGGCATTCTGCGTGTTTGGTGGCATGCGCTGTCAAGCGCTTGTGATGCTTTGACACTCTTTGAACAGTCTTTGATTTGCCTGCCAGGTCCACCTCGGTGTTGTAGGCCGACTCCTTGCTGCGGCACAAGGACAGGGTGTCGGACAGTTCAGGTGGAGGATTCTGAGCCCCAGTGGTGTCCATACTCTGCTTGGCAACTGAAGAACGGGTCAGCACCTGTTGCATCATGTCCTGAAACTGCTGTTGCTGCTGAAGGAGCTGCTGTTGCAACTCTTGGTGTTTGTTGGCAGCCTGCTGAGCAGCAAGCTGTTGTTGCTGAAGTTGTTGAGCAGCAAGCTGTTGTTGGGCCTCCATCATGGCTGCCAGTCTCTCCAGCGCTGACTTGCTGGCAGTACCTGCCTCCCCCATCCCCTCTGAACTCACCCAATGCCCACTTTCCCCCTGCTTACATGGGTTGCTGGGCATGGCAATGTTGGTTGTGGGGACAATGATTCACTGGCGTTGGGGAAACATGTTAACAACATGGATCCTGAGGTGAGCAGGGGCAAAGTGTCAAGTTTGGGCTGTTAAGATCAGAGTGAGAGACACCTGGTTAGTTCAGAGTAGACCACAGATGGTCACAGATGGTGCAGGCATTGCAGGTTGGCAGCTTGTGGAGATGGGCACCACTGGCTGTTAAAGCGTCCTATGTTCACCAGCAGTATCTTTTGTCACTGCCTCAGTCTTTTTACACATGTAGGAAAGATGAAACAAAGATGCTGGTGAAGACATGACTGAATTTATCCACATACAAACAAGATGCACAAGTAAGATTAGTGAGACACCAGGAAGCATGTTGACTGCCTAAGAACTTATCACTTCTGCCGACAGAGTGCATCATGCATGTTTAAAACAAAAGGAAGACGAACATAACACATTACTTATTAACATTACATGTAGAGGTACATGAGACATAGTATACATAACATACACATCATCCATTACCCTGGACCTTCCTAGAGGCTCCTACAGTCCAGGGCTCTGCTATCTCCAGTAGCAGAGAAATGCAGACCCCTTCGAAGTGAGAAGTTTTTTGATGAAACTATACTCCCAGTGATACAGCCTTGCTAAATTTGACATTTTACTTGTGATGTATCCTCTTGTAGATGGAGCCCAGTATATGTATTTGTTAAAGAACCATCTTCACAGCTCATTCTTAATCTCACTAGACATACACCCATCATGGGCCACACTCTCCTGACAGACATGAGTCACACTTTCCGATCTTCATTCCAGATATCACCCATCCCTACAACACTTCAAACACTGTTTTGACATATCCCAAGACTCTTCATGCCCACAATGCAACTACCACAGTGGAGAGACAGAACACACTATTCAGTATTCCTGCACTCTCCCAAATAGACAAACACCCAACATCATTATACTTTATGACCTGTGGTCCCACCCAATAGACATGACCAGCTTCCAGAATGCTGTGGGAACCTCATAAAGATAGAAGGGACTCCTAGGGCAGGAACTTGATAAGTATATATTTACTTTTAGCTGAATAAGAAATTTGATTGTAAAAAGATAAGGGATGAGTGGAAGACCTTGGGATGGGAGGTTAGAGTAAAAGAGGCTTTGGGATATTAAGGTCTGAACATGTAGGAGGGTGAGAGGTGTGCATAGGACAGAATTAGTTGTATGGATATGGTAAATGGGGATGTCAGTTGTGGGCCTTGAATGTAAAAGCTTGAAAGAGAGTGGATGTGTTGAGAATGCCTGATTATGGTATATGGTATGAGGAGTGGTGATCAAGTAAAGGGTGATATTGTGAGAAAGAGGTGTGGTAATAAGAAGAACATGTTTGAGAAAAATGAGTAGGTTTTGCTGAAATTATTTGGATGTATGGAGAGGATGAGTGAGAAGAGATTTGTTAAGAGGATATATGCTCCAGAAATGATGGGACCAAGGAGGAGTGGGAGAATAAAGACAAGATGGAAGGATGGACTGAAAAATGTTTTGAGTATTTGGGACCTAAAGGTGCAGGGAGGTATAAGGTGTACATGAAATAGAACAGATAAAAGCAGTATGTTACACAGGTGGTGATGTATTTTCAGTTGCTTTACCAGGGCATACATTGTGGTCAGAGGAAACCATGGAAATATCTGTTGGATTTGGCTGTGGACGGGTGAAGTCTGTGGTTTTAGCACATTATACATGACAGCTAGAGAGTGGATGTGTGCAAATGAGTGCTGTTTCTTTGTTTGTTCCTGGTGCTTCCTCAGTAATGCCAGAAAGAAGTATAGGGTTGCATAACTGTGTATAAGGCTGTATCCAGTTGCAAATTGCAGCTGAAAGTCAGGTACTTAAATAATTTGTTATTCCCAGTTATTATCTGATTTGAGGCTATATTAATGCATTCACCTGTTTGCTGAAATGATGTTATACTCTTTTTGGTTAGAGAATTTATCCCATTATTCATTTATTAAAACTAGATTTTTCATTAATTGATGCTAGACTTTTTTCAGCTCTTAGGTAATTTTGGGAATTTTATTTTTTTGATACTGTGAGTTGATTTTGTTTCCATCTTGGTAACTGAATTTTTCATCATTTATATATTATGCTATACTGCATTGTTAGATGAAAAGATTTATAGTAGGTATTATGTCTTTTTATTTATGGATCAGTGCAGAGCATTGGAATTTGGAGAAAATTTTGTAATTTCATAACATTATTTATGTCAGGCTTGAATAGAGATCATGCAACAGTAGATCTTAAATTTAGTTTTAATTTTTCTTCCATTTAGAATTAAAAGATGAGATGAAGAACATGACTGAAATGGAGAAGGAAATGATGATGAGAGAAATGATGATAAATATGACAGAAAGTGAGAAGGAAATGATGATGAAAGAAATGGTAAGTATGAGAGAAACTGAGAAAGAAATGGGTATGACGGAGATGGAGGAAGCAGTGAGGAACATGACTGCATTAGCAGTAGAGGAAAGGACAAGTGAGGTGGGTACGGAGATGGAGGAAGAAGAAATGTCAAGCACTGTAATGCCAGATGGAGAAATGTTACTACATGCCCACTCTCTTGAAAACAAGAATGAAGGTCATACTCATGAACACACTCATAGAGATGGATTAACACACAGCCACTCATTAGAACATGGCAAAGTTGGAACCCACACCCACAATGATACTGCTGAAGATGGTCAAGTAGTTGACCACGCTCAGGCACGGGATATGAATGATTGGCAGATCCAGAACCATAGTATCTTCAATGGAACGCACAACCATACCCATACTCATGAAAATGGCATAGTACATACTCATCCTCATCACCACAACAAGGATAATTCCCATGACCACGAACATAACATGGATATGTTGCAGACTCATGAGCATGCTCAAGAAGATGGTGTGAATGATTGGCAAATCCAGAACCGTGATACCTTCAGTGGAACTCACAATCATACTCATACCCATGAAAATGGCACAACACATATCCATCCTCATCTCCATGAACATGACAGGGATGAGTTGCACATCCATAAACACACACATAAAGATCGTGGTATGGATCACACCCATACCCATGAAAGCACACAGGAAGAAGGTATAGAACGCACCCATCCTCATGAACACATGGATGACACCCAGGATCACACTAATAACACCCATATTCACGTGCTCAAAGATGGCACAATACAAATGCATCCTCATGATCACAGTGTACATAAAACCCTAAATCAGGAACTTGCTCAAGAAGGAATCCACAACCACACACACATGCATGAAGATAGTGTCTTCCACACTCACCCACATGACCATGAAACAGATGATCACAACCATACCCATGATAGTAGCATGGATGAAGCTCTTGGTCACACTCACACCCATGAGGACAATGTAACTCACAGCCTCCCTCATGAAAATATGAACCACACTCACACACTTGCTGATGGTATGGATAATTTCCAAAACCAAACTCACTTCAATAGGGCTGAGGACCTGGGTACTCATGACCTAAATATTGTGGAAGTAATGGCCATCAATGCTACTGCAGTGGTAATTAAATTGGCAGTGTCAGATCTGGTTATGCATAAGATTACCTCACCTGGCAACCAACAAATCTTGGTCCACTATAGCCCGGACTCTCTTACATGGTCAGAGAGAAACATATCAACTAGTGATGTTATAATGGAAAACTTTAATGAAATCGCCTTGTACCTGAACGACCTTCAGCCATCTACACCGTATCAGTTCCGAGTGGTGTTCCAGGACTTTGTCAGTTCAACTTCAAAAGCAACACTGATGGATAGCACTATAAATGCTGGTAAGTATTGAGAACAGAAATGTATTGTTTGCAAAGTAATGCATGCTTAAGTTTAAATTTTTTGTCAGTAGCTACAGCATTAGATGCATGATTCATATATATTTGTGATTCTTAAAAGAATTTCTTGTAGCTTATTACTCAAATATATAATATCTAAATTAATTGAACATCATTTGCATGATGATTTGTTATATACATTAATTTTGTTTCAAGTGCATGCAAGCTCATCCTAAGTGTACCGTATCACAAATATGTTTGAACCCCCACACTGCATAATACTCCTGTATACCTTTTTCCTTCCTGTAACACTAATTAAGGAATTAGAATGTAAATAAGTTGTGATCAAAAACTGGTTAACAACTTGTCATCACACATATAGCACAGACCAACTGCACACAGTACATAGGTTTTTTAGATTTATTGTGCCCATTCTTTGAAACCATATTTTTAAAGGCTACATTACTGGGTACACCTTCCTAAGGAAATAGGAGCTCACAGACCATTGTATATGCCATCATTATTTTGTCTTGTAAGTCCTGAGATCGTTATACTGTATGTGGCATTTTTTGTGAATCACTTTCTTAAATATTTTAGACCTAAAATTGATATGTGAATAAATACATATATATTTTTTGTGCCAGATCCCTAGGGCCATCCCTTCACCCATGTAGCTCCCCATTTGGTCATTCAAAGCATATGGCTGATATAGGTAAGGCAGGCAGACATACAACAGAAAATACCTCAGTCACACATATTGCACTTGAAAAACATAAATGTAATGTGTCCTAAGAGGACACGTAACAAAACTATTAAGGACCTACTTTAACCGCCTGCTGAATTTGTACCTCCATGCCCTATATATGATGTCATGTTGGCACATTTCTCCACCTCAGCCAACTGCACTTTTAGTTTTGTATTGTTGTCAGGTCAGTGAGAATGAGCTTTGCTCTGTTTAAAGCTGAATTTTTTCTTGAATAGATTTTTGTGTGAATTGTGGTATATATAGTAATGATGATATTTTGTATTCATCACAGCATAACAGTTAATATTCTTGGACCATTGCTGGGTCCTACAGTGAAACATGGTGTATCAATCATGTTTTGTTATGCTGCAGATATAATGGTAATGTTGTCTGGATCTTATGATTCACATCAGTAATTAGTAATCTCAACATAGATCATTCAGTAAATGCTGTCAATGGCTAATGACAACATTTTGTTTTTGAGGTAAATGATGTGTGCCTACCTCTGATCATCACCAAAGACCCACAGAAAGAGACATGGTGTATTGATAATTTGTTTTAGGGTTTGAGAAGAACCCCTTAGTGATCTACTGAATAATCTGACCATGCACTTACCTACTGAGAGGCATGAGGATACAGAAAGATCTATGGTGCATCAAGCAGTACATGCTGATGCGTATTTTTCTGTACAATGTCATTTCCCATGACATCTCCAGCAATATAGCACTTGCTGGTGTGTCTTAATTTGTACATTATTTTCTCCTGTGACATGTCAAGCAGCACTCATGCTGATGTGTGTTTGACGGTACAGTAGTTTTTCTTTGGTGCAACAAGAGGCACATTAATGCTGCAGTGTCATTAAATGCACAAGATCTTTTAAGGCACATCAAGCAGCAAAGCTGGTGCTGATGTGTATGTTGTTGCACAAAGTATTTTCCATGGCTTATCATGCACAGCACATACTAATAAGTCTTCAATCATACAAGGACTTCTAAGGCATTTCAGTCAGCATAACACATGCTGATCTGTATTTGCAGGTACAGTGTCTTTTATGCTGCACTTAAGAGTGCAACACTTGCTAATGTGTCTTTTCCCATACATTGTTTTTTCTAATCCATATTAAGAATCACAGCGCATGTTGATGTATCTTTGTCTGTAAAGTGTGTCCTCCTTTGATTTATCAAGCAGTGCACCATATTCTGATGTTTTTTGTGTGTAAAATTCTACTCCTGTGCAGGATGCAGCACAGTGCATATAGGAGTTTGGTGATGTAGATGATAGACATTCTTAATGCATGAGCCTCTTTAGCAATACTTTTTGCAGTAGTAGTTATTGTGCTGATTTGTGTTGAATATGAAGTATGAATTTATCTTCAAGTCAGATTGGGTGCAACAGACAGTTGCATGGAGAGTGGGTTATATAGTACATCAGGTGGTGAAGTTAGTTTTCATGTTTTCCCTGACACATGTATGATACTAGGTGATGATGTTGCAGTCATTACAGATGAACATGTATGGGTTGATTCATCGTGATCGTACTAACACAGTTAATATTCCCATCTGTTATCATTTATGATCCATGTACCAGCAGTTTTGTTGGAACATTTAGATAATGATGAAAACCATCTTAACAAATGCTGTTTGTATCTCTGAGGATGCTTATAGTAGATAATTCTACATGTATTATCTTTACACTGGGATCCTGGGAGTTCATGTATAATGTCAGATCCATTCTTAGGGTATCCTTTGGTTTTGTAGTTACTATTGTATCAAATGTTGACATGGCTTCTTTAGATGAATTTTAAGTAGTATTATCATAGAAATTGTTACTTGTAATGATTCTGAGTGCATCAGATTTGACAATACTGTCATTTCCAGCATCACTGAATTGTACATATAGAAATGTCAGGATTTTTTTTTCCAGACTCCTTTCACAGACAAAAGTCCACATCAAGGCTGGGCCCTAATTGAAAAGTAGAGAGAATTAAGAAATGGGAAGAAAAGACAGGGAAAGTATTTACAGATTTTTGAGAAAGTGAAAGACTTGTCTTTTGAAATAAGCTAGGTCATAGTTATTGGGAAAGACATGAGAAGGTAGAGAGTTCCAAAGCTTGGACGTGTAGGGAAAGAAGCAGTTAACAAGATGGCACACCCTTGAGTTACCGATGGCCACATAATAATCATGTGACGCAGCAGCTTGCCGAGTATTGTGTGGTCTATCTAGTGGTGGGGGCACACATGCAGCCAGCTCTTGGGAGCAAAAGCCAGAGTAATACCTATAGAAGAGGGAAAGTGAACCAACAGTGCGGTGTAGGGCAAGGGGGTCAAGTTTGAAAGTTAGCCTGGAAGAGTTTATGAGTCGGACCGCTTTCGACTCAGCTCTGTCAAGTAAGGATACAGAGCTAGAACCATCC
>JAUUDW010628678.1:0-11375 GCA_032361385.1 Panulirus guttatus
TATTCACACTTGTTAACCCCCATCCACTCCTAATGCCACCTCGCCCTACAGGAAATAGCATCGCCATCCCCCGCGCCGGCGAGGTAGCGCCAGGAGACAAACGAAACGGCCACATTCGCTCACACTCAGTCTCTAGCTGTCATGTGTAATATATATATATTATATACATCACGTGTCAAAAAGTGCAGTGATGTGTGTCTGTTGAGTGAGTGTTGGACAACTGAGGGGTAGATTGTTTTGCACCTTGTTGAAAAGATGAGTGGTTTCCAGAATGTAAAAGAGAAAGTGCAACTCGTACCTCTCTAGGGAATGTAGTTTTAGATGGATGCATGTATGGTGTTGCAGAGTTTAAGACCGGGTTGAAGGGGCAGATGTTTAGTGCCTGTTGAGTCACTGCAGCGTGAATGTGCTTTGTCACTTTTTCGTTTATCGGGAGAATGTCTTGTGAGTATGAGTAATTGAAGCGAGCGGCATGAGTGAGCTTTCTGTTATAGAATGAGAGTCGGTGGTTGGTTTTGGAGTGATTGGTTGGTTGGGAGGGGTCGATTGCTATCGCAAAGAATTATGTGCCGATCTTGTTGAGGTCGGGTTGCGTTGAAGGAATTTGGGTTCCGTTGTGTAGGTGATGGATGCCTGTGGTTGCCATGCACCCATAACTATTTTGAATGTTCCGTTTTGTCAGGTTTATAGTTCTGTAACGTTTGCTCTGAAAAGAATAAGCCAGGCAACATTTATTTTGTTTTATGTTTTGTGTTAATGGTGGCAGTGCCTCATGGAATACTGGCATGCTGACAGCACCTTATGGAATATTCACATAAATCTCACAACGATAGAGTCACGCGCTGCTAACTGTAAAGAAGCGGGCCAGGTGCTGATATCAATACGATAAATCGAGAGCAGAAACGTCTTGGGTAGAATATACACTTATGAAGGATTTGCTGTCGGTGTGGGATGCATGGAGGTCACTGATTCCCGCTACCAACCCAGAGAGAAAAATTGACGTAGTACTCCCCAACTATAGCGCTTTACTTCGTTAGATATGCACTTTCCAGTTTGGACTATATCCTCGGCTGACCTAAGATTGATAATGCTCGCCCATGCCATCAGCCTCCATCGCTAACTGCTCCTGATAATGCTTTAGTAACGCCAGTCAAACAGACAACAAGTGGCTCACGCAAGCGCGCCATAAATTCAATATTCATCGCCATTCTCTGTGTCCCACCTCAGCTGTTTTTCTCACAAGACCTGCGGGGATCTAATTCGTATCATTGTGTACAACGCATCGCTGAGATGAGAGACTTTACGTTGTGCATGTTTGATATGTTCGTATATACTTGTTTTGCACCTTGACCTTGACAGTGTGATTAATATAAGAAGAAACTCCGCGTACGAGCAAGGGGGAAATGAGACACTCGTTGAGTAATGCAAGACCGTACACACAAATCCCAACATGAAGGTGCTGTAAGCTGGTAGATTTTGCATGACACTCAGAGTCTGACTCTCTCTCTCTCTCTCTCTCTCTCTCTCTCTCTCTCTCTCTCTCTCTCAAACCAGTGCTCCCGAGCATTACCACACGACATAATTGGTATGTAAATATCTCATAAGACAGATAGTGAGTACTAGCCAGCCCTTATATCGTTTCTTGTCCCCAGAGCGTGTGACTGTGGCGTTCTCATGTCACGCATCTCGCGCGTTCGTAGCACTGCGTAACCAACTCAAGAATGCCTGGGGACTTTATGGTACTTTATGAAAATGTCGGACATTTGTCTGTGAGTGAGTAGAGAGATTCAGAAATACAGACACCCAACACAGGAGAGAGAGAGCCTTACCTCTTCAAATTCACCGTAGACATAGAATCTTAACGTCTTTTTGTCATTTCCACTGTAAAAGTATTGTTGGTCACCGTTGAGTGATTCGCCTCTTTCCTTCTGTCGCAGGTCCGAGACCTGGTCGTCAACAGGACAGTGAATATCAAAGTAAGTGAGACGTAAGTTACGCTATTATTCCTCTCTTCCTTTGGTACATATTGCAAAGATACATGTTGTGAAGGAAAGTGCCATGCTGTTGATTAAACTTCCGAACACTTTACATCTAAGGGCCAAAATTATGCTTAAGTGGTCTCTGTCTTACAGAAAACCCAGTGGCTGTTTGTGTCCACTGGACCGGAGGACGAAGTGTTCAAGGTGCAGCTTGAGCGCGACATCCCTGAGAAGCTGAATGTCTTTCTTCTCCAGTCCTACACGTCTCGCGCTGACGCCAGTCCTTCCAGGAGGAGGAGGAGGAATGTTCCTTGGCAGGAGACGGAGGAAGACATACGTGAGGAGAACACGGAAGCGAGGAAGAGTGAGAGAGAGAGCCACAGAGACCAGAAGGGTTCGCACATGACTAACAATGCCACGTTGGCAGTACACCAGTCTGGAGCTCAAAGGACCCCTCGTTGTAGTACCAAGTATGATCCCAACTGTTCTCCTGCTCCTAAAGAGAAGGAAAAAGAGGAAGAGTCAAACGAAAACTGGAGAGAACAGCCGTTCATAGACGATGCAGCAGAGAATAATCAAGAGAGTGAGGATGAATCATCCTCGAAACGGAATATGATGAGAAACAAAGATGAACCAAGGGAAACTAGGGAAAGAGGTGAAGATACTGACCAAAACGTCAACAACGCCAGAGGACGGCTGAACACGGCACACGAGCAGGATCGAGGTGAGATCCACAAGAGTTCAGGTACCCCAAGATCCAGACGGCAGACCAGATGTTGGTATCCGAGTATTTCCAGGACCAAACGGCAGGGAGACATTGTTGACGTCATGAGCTCTTCCTCGGTCGAGCCTCGGGTGAGTCTCCACGTAGCAGTGTCCCTCGGGGACGGCAGCGTGACACTTAAGAGAGCTGGAATCTGGAGCCGGTCTTCAGGGATGGTCCTCAGCCAGCAGACTCAGCAACGACCGTCAGGTTTCCACGGCAGAGATTTGGTGCTGACTACAGTGCATGTAAGTCCCAGCGTAAATGGAAGTTATAGCTCACAATACAGGCACACACACACACATACATACACCTGGCTTAGGCTTGGTGTGTGTGTGTTTGCGTATACACGTACAATGAATGAAGATATAGTACATATAATATATTTTTACGAAACTCTCTCCCCGTAAAGGACAAATGGTAATCACACAAAGAAAGGAATTTGTTGTCTCGTATTTGGCCCAAGAATGAGAATTTTGTAGATTTTGATACTAGAATTTATTGTCAATGGTTGAAGCTCTGTCGAACTTGAGACAGTCCTCTCCAAAATAAAGCTGGCCCAGTTACCTTAGAAATAGATTCTTTGAATCTTTAGATTATTTCTCCACTTTCTTAACTTGTTTTGATAACCGACACCCATGTCGAGGGTGTGGTGAATATAAGGATGTCGAGATGATGGCTATGGGTCAAGTAGAAGGCCAGTGGTGTCGAGGGGTAAAGCGATTCTTATCGAGGGTGTAATGAAGGTGAATGTGTTGAGGCTGTAGTGAAGGTGTGATTGGTGGTGTTTCCCTCTGCAGTGAATACGATGGTGAGTAACAGCGCGGAGGGAGACAACCTGGATTTGCTGCAGAATGCTAGCATTTTTAGTCTTACGTGTTTTAAACATGTATACTTTAATTCCATTCAGTATTGACCCCCAGCAAACGTCTCTCACCCTTCTTTCCCTCCGCCAGAAACCTCGTGTGTTCGAGGTTCGAGGGCAGGAGGGGCACGTGAGGAACTCCCTGCAGGAGGTGGACGGCTATGTGGCCGAAGTGGTGCGGATACTGGAAAGTCACCTCAACTTCTCCGCCGTCGTCACCGCCACTAACACCTTCGGTAGCAAGCTCCCCAATGGCTCCTGGAATGGCATGTTGGGCTTCCTAACGCGAGGGGTGAGTGGCTCCCTTTCTGTCTCTCGTTTCCTGTAATAACTGCTCTACAGTAACTGTTTCCACAGATCAAGTCACATCCTTAGACGTTTTTGCCCAGTATTTCGTCTGCCTTCTGAACACAGTAACTTTAGTCCTTTGGCAAAGTATTCAAACGTTTTTAAATCCTACCTCAACTTCCTGAGGACGATATTTTCACTTTCCCATAACGTTATTTTAACTTCCTCAAGGTCATACCTTCACCTCCCCTTGATGATACTTTAAGTTGATACCTTCACTTCCTCAGGATGATACCGTAACTTCTTCAGGATGGTGCGTGCCATGGTAACCTTCTGTAATCCGGCACATCAACTTTACCCGACAGTAACTCCGTCATCCTCATCCCTTTCCGTTTTGGCGGGAAATCTCCTGTACCCCTAAAGCCATTCAATTACCTTATGACCTGCAACATACCTTAACACACTCACTAAACCATAAAAATCAACTACAAACCTGAATACATTTTCTCATCTCTTAATCTGCAACACCGCTAAAGACATTATTTAAACCCCTATCGATTGCTTCCTTTAAGAAACGCGTCCACAACTAATCAGCTACTAAGAGCTTTTTCTCGTCCCACTTGAAACCGTTCTTACCACAACGCACCGACGGTGATACTGGTCTCCGCTCCGCTGGCAGGAGGCAGACATGTCTCCGCTGGACTTCTCGCCGTCGTGGGCCCGGGCGCAAGCCGTCGACTTCAGCGAGTGGTTCAGCACAGACGGGGTCATCATCATCTCCAAGAGCCCGGACTTGGTCCAGCTTCCCTTCTTGCTCTTCCAGATATTCTCAGGATGGGTGAGCAAACCCCCTGAGGCTCTGTCCATTATTACCAGTGACACTTGCACATCTGATGAAAAGTATTGATCATCGCAGCTGACACTCTCTGTAGTGCCACTAAAGCATTCATCTTGCAGGTGTGGTTGTCAGTCGTGGCGGTGGGAGTGATGACTGGGAACCTACTGTGGGCGCTTGACTATATCCTGCGACACGATCAAAGTGACAGGTGGGTCCTGCATGTCTGCAGGTGGGTCTTCATTTCAACATCTGGGCCTTTGTATTTACAGATGGCTCATATTGTTCACAGGCGGACCCCCATATCTGCAGGTGGGTCTTCTTATCTACAGGTGGCATCTATTGTCTAAAGGTGGGTCTCGGTGTATGCAGGATGAGTGTCTGTTTTAAATGCGTTCTGATGCATATGAAGTCTCTACAGAAGACTTCCCTTCTTTTCCAGTGGTGTCTAAGTAGATATATCGGATTGCTTTAATGACAAGAATAACCATTGTTCCGATAATTGTAGTATTGATGGTGCTATAAATGGTAGCAGAAGGAAATCAAGTCCTGAAACTCTTCACGTAGTTACACAGGAGAGTTAACGGTGGAGGGAACGTATCATCGAAGGTCCCGTTTTCTGTACTGCAGTTCCCTGAGCGAGCGTGGCGGCGTCTTCCACCGGCAGCGGCTCACTTATGGCGGCGCTGTTGCTGCAACACTGAAGCTCTTCCTCAACCAGAGTAAGTGGAGAACACGCTGGACTATTCTGTATTTCCAAGTTTGACATCTACTATGCTTTTCGTGTGACTAAACTCCTCGAGTATGACGGTACAACCTTAGAGCACAAAGGTACATACATAGCACCCTTGGGTATGACAGACTGGCTTCTGACCTGACCCTTAAGGGCCTTTGACTAGAGTCTGTAGGTTTTAGTATTATGCAAGGCCTTTATCTGTGGTGTTTCATATGTCACGACGGTCTGGTGTTACTGTCGAATTTTCACTCAATTCCAGACTTTCAAAAGTCTTGAAATTTTACCCATTTTCACACGTTAGAATGTAAGATATTACTTAACAGATATTTTGTATATAAGAAAAATATATTGTAATACCTGGAAAGTCAAAGGTTTAGCCACAGTAGTTAGCAGTAATTTCGTTTGACGGCGCCACAATATCGTCCGTGCTCCCGCTGGTTTGGAGGGTTCGACAACTTTCGGAAAAGTTCGTGAAGCAGTTTGGTATGAGAGAGGTTCCGTGTTTATGGTGATATTATAGTATGGTAGAGCTTAAATAGTGTAAACCCCGTCATTTTATCATGTGATCGGTGTTGACTGGCTACATTCATAACACTGAGCGACTTAAGCGTCCTCTATGACATGGGTATTGGCAAGTTAGTCACAGTGTGAGAATTCGGACACTTCTGCCTCTAAAGCCTTGAACCTGAAAACGAGATAGTTCGCAGTAGGTGTTCCTGGACTTGAAAGTGTGATCACCTTTCGTTTATGTTACCCACAGACGTCAAGTTATGAAAATATTCATCTTATGAATTGTTGTGAGGTCATAACCATAGAAAAAGACATCCATTCATTATTCAAGTATAAAAGACTTAAGGATAAGATCACTGTAAAGTTGATCTCACGGGCCAAATATCGAACCGTAAGTGAACTGCTTCGTAAAGTTTTTCAGGGTTGTGTTTCATTATGGGTTCGAATGGAAATTGACTCCTATAACTAAAATGACAATGTGTATGTGACAATAAGTCTTTAAGCAGTTCTGTTTTAGTATGCTATAGTGAAAGTGGAAGCGAGTAAAATGAAAAAGAAAGGGGTGTAAGACTTGGTGAAGTGAAAGTCGGTCTACCTTTTAAATATTACCTAAGATTTTCTTGTATATGGGAACGCACTTGACCATCATCTCGCCATGACCTGTAGAGCCAGGAGGGCCGCGTAGTCAGGCTGTGTAGTGGCACGGGTGGACATAAGTGATTTTGATGGTCTAGGAATATTTGAGGCATGGATGTAGAAAAGATCACTGAGGAGGGTCACAAAGTTGGGCATGAAGAAGCACAAGGTAAGACCAGGAGGTAGAGAGAGGCGCAGCATCATCCCCACCACGTCTGGGTCCCGACAGGCAGCAGGTCGTGGTGTACGTCGTGGTCTGGCCGGGTGTTGTGTTCGTGCCTGTTCCTGGTGGTGGTGTCTGTGGTGGCCCTCTACCAGGGCTCTATCATCGCCTTCCTGGCCGTCCCCCGCACTGCCCGACCCATAGACTCCGCCACCCACCTCATGGACAGGCTTCCTGACGTCACCCCCATCGTCCGCAAGAACACTGTGTATTACCGCTTTGTTGTGGTGAGTCCTGTATTCCTGGTGTATCATAGTTACTATCAATATCACAGAGACGAGAAACATGCATGATTATTATCATACATCCAAGACAATATATTCTGGCGTCTTTGAAACTTTAGTTTGAGCCTCTTTCTTTTTCCCTAGATTTTTCCTCTTACATGTCCAGGTTTTGCCCAAGATACTCTCGAGACACCAGGGTCTTAACCGAGCATTAAAAGACATTCGTATAATTTTCCCTGGATTGCGTTGCTGGTCTGAAGCCCGTCTTATTTAAAATCTCAAGAGTTGTAATTTACGTTTGATTCCCACCCATAATACCACCACCATGTTTCTATGTCCGTCAATTTCTCAGAACTTTGAGAGTTACAGTCCAATCGCTGCCAACCTCAAGTTCCACCAGGACTCATTCCTCAACACGTGGGACTTCTTTCAGCTTATCCATCAAGGCAAATACGCCCTCATAGGTGAGCACGTGTTTGTGTTTTCCTTGGTGTTATTGATGGTTGTGTATTAGCATGACGGTTTACTACAATTGATAAGCTTATTTTATGCTTGCGTTTGTTTCGAGTAATCGTTTATATATATTTTTTTTAAGTGGTGGCGGCACGGGGGCGGGGGGTCCTGAAGCCCCCACTTTGAAAAGGAGGAGCTAAGCCCCCCGCCCCCCAATTTTGTTTAGAATTGTATAGAAATGCAGTATGCCTTCAGATCATTGGCTTTTGCTCCAGTGACCCCCCTCCCCCCCAACTATTTAGAAGCTGCCTCTGTTTTTTTCATTATTTTTACACAAAGCCTTTTTCTTTATTATAGTATTAAGAATACTTTTCAATTTTTTATGTTTCTTGGCATTATTTTCTTACCCAGCTCAAAAATATGGGGCAATAAACTCAGTCACGTTGCTTGTGCCCGTGTTTGTCAGTCTGTGTACAATTCAAACTTGCTCTTTTGGCTGTTGACATTTCTTTATGCTAGTTATCGGTAACTGCTAACCAGGGAGTTCTTTAAGTGTTTATCATATGACAGAGTTCAGACAAATAATTGTAATTGGGTTATTCGTTCTGGCTACAACTGAAACTATTGCCCATCTCATAGCCATTTTTCTTAATATATTTTATCTGTATTTCTTAGCTTTGGTAATTGCTTCATTTGCGGTCATGATTTCGTTTCCTCTTTTTTTTTTATCAGTTTGTTGCTTTATTCTGTTTCCAAAGTCCTCGAGCATTCTATCTTGAAGATGAATCTTTTTTTTTACGCTGAAGCTTTTGCGCTCGTATTTCCAAGTGTGTTTCTTAATTATTAATGGATACCTGATTTTCTGTAGATGTGCTAACGTCTCATTGGTGCTATAATGGCTAAGGAAGGACAATTTTTCTCCAATACCAGCTGCTGGAAGAAGGATGGGCTGCTTGGCACACTTCCATGCCATTACCTCCCTCTCACTCTATCACCACCTCTCTCTTTACTCCATCAGCTCCCTTATTACTTCAATCCATCATCATTTACTCCATCATCTCCCCCTTTACTCTGTCACCCCCATCACTATTTCTTCCTCACCACTATCCCACAGACACGTACTCCTCTGGTGTGGGTCGGGCTGCCAAGTTCGAGTCCAGCTCTGAGTGTCGGTTCCACATTTCTCGCCAGGTCCTAAAGGCCGACCTCGACCTCATGGCTCACCCTCAGAACTCTGTCTTCAGGGAGAACATTGACCAGGCGTGAGTGTCGAGTGGATCAGATGAGGCATGTGTCGAACATGCATGATGAACGTTGATCAGTTATGAGTGCGCATGTGTGTAGACCAGTGTGCCTAGATCAACATGGCATGTTTTAGCCAATGCTCTGACTCGACCAGGTATGTGTATCAGCCAGTGTACTAGAATCGACCAGACATGCATGTCCACCGGTGCTATGAAATGAACAACATTTGGACAAAAACTCGGCAGAATACTCTTCATGAAATTGGTGCATTTCGAGAAACTACAAGCACAGCACAAAATTAGTTGCACTGCAAGAAATTAGATACATTCAACAAAACTAGGTGCACTGCAGGATAATAATAGCACTGCACAAAAATAGATGCACTACAAGAAACTAGATAGATTTAACGAAAGAGCACTGCAGGACACTTAGATCACTGTACAAAATTAGGTGCTTTGCATGAAGCAGTCACCGATTATTTTCCCAATGCAGATTCCTTTGTGTTTCTGATGATCAAGAAATGACAAAAAAAAAAAGACATATATGTTCAATATAAGTATTCTTTATAATACTCCCCAGTCAGCTGCCTCATAATGTTCTGCACAGATAAAACAAAGCGGCATCTCATGCAGTCGTCACAATCACCAGTGATTTTCATCAGAGACATAGGCAAACATCGATCTTGTTATCTTCATGACCATTTTAGTGAGTTACCTCAGACTTCATAGTCAGCATATTCCCTGTTACCATCATGATTACGTCAGTGAGTTACTCAGGCTACAGAGGTCAACAAGTCTTCTATTATCTCCATGATTATGTCATGGTGTCCACAGGCTCCGTCGCCTGCGATCATTCGGCATTGTAGAGAAGATCAAGAACCAGTACTATTCCACTTCCTGCAGCCGGGAACTCACCCAGCGGGACCCCATCGCCCTCACTCTTACACAAGTTAGTCACCACCACTAGCAATCAGTCAGTCTCAAGTTTGTCATCTACACATTACACATATGAAAATGTGAATGATAAATATATATATATATATATATAATGTCCTTTGATATTTATCGTCATTGACTAAACCTAACACAAATCTTAAAACATTTCCCATTCCTACTTGCATCCAGGTACAGAGTGCATTTTACCTTTTGGCTGCGGGTTTTATCATTTCTCTCATGGAATTCATACTGGAGGTTACCTACAGCTTCTGCAATTGATGAAATACTAACCACAGTCCAGCAGACTTTAGTGTAAATGTCCTCTTGTATGCAGGTGACCACAAATTTATGCCACAGCTTCCCAGCACTACATGAGCAACAATAAACAAACAGCACTTACATCATACGTAGCACACACATTCACCTAAATGAGCCCATACACTCAAACACAAACCCGACATGTGCCAGTATTGGCGCACCAGAGAATGGACTGTCATTGACAAGAGCCCTTCCCAGGCATGGACCTAGGGAATCATTATACAGAAACAGGCAGCAAGTTTGTAACCCCACGGAAATCCATCATCACCTTCCTAACCCGACAGACATAAACTGAACCTGCATCCTCCTATAAAATTTAATGATACCCAATTCCACACTACAAATGACCAGCCACACTACGTATCACATACAATACACATATGACTCTCCTTCCTATATCACAAAGGACACTGACAAACTAAATGCCCTTGGAATTCTCACTGGCAACAACTGTGGATAAGAACCTTACTTTATCCTCTGCAATCATCCATTCCACTCAAAAATAAAGTTTGTATCATTGGAAGTACAATCTCATCAAAGAACTTCGCACTCCAAAGGAGTCCACATTTCTCTTTGACTGGAAATAGAAAGGCTTTGGGCTGCAGGAGCCTTTATAAAGAGATCCTGGGTAACATCAGGACTCTTTCTTAGAAAGAGATCTTGGGTTACACCAAAGCTCTTTCTTAGAAAAGAGTTCCTGGTGTGATTATAAATATATAAATTAGTTATTCCTCCAAGAGGAGTGTGAAGGTAGATAATAAGATGGTGGATAGGAATTCTGGCCACCTACCCTATCTACACATTAAAATTAGCTCGATGGATATTACTAATGGATACTTTTTACTTCATTTTTATTTTCTGAAAAATATGCATGGATAATACAAGTCCTATAATATATGCATAAAGCTTCTAATATAAGCCATACTTGTTGGTATTCACCATATATTATCACAAGAAACAGCTCTGCAAGCATCTACAACAAAATATACAGTCTAATCTCAATTTTCCAAGTCATACAGATAGTCTAAATAATTTTCATCACTCAGAAGTACAATCATGAAAATACAGAAGGGCCGCACTCTCTTTTCTTATGCCTCTTTTAAAGGTCCTCATTCACAACAGAGTTCCTTGTGGTAGGATGGCACACTCCCAAGCTTTAGTTACCTTTGAGTGATTGTAGTTTGCCTATTTCATAATCTTTTTCAACTTTTCTTGCTTCACTTGTGTATACAAGCTATGACACTTTTCTTTAAAAATATTGTTATTAATCACCAAGTAAGTGACAAGAGGTTAATTCCTATGAGCCAAAACATCACACAAGTTCCATCAAATATTTCATTCACTGTTAACTCCATGATACATGAA
>JAUUDW010628688.1:0-11373 GCA_032361385.1 Panulirus guttatus
CCTCAACCCTGCTGAACCTAATAACCTTGTTCTTATTCACATTTACTCTCAACTTTCTCCTTTCACACACTTTTCCAGGTACCCATTTTATCGACCAAGCCCTAGGAAAAAATGAACAGCTGGGGTGACTGTGGACCGACTGCCGTGACCAGGATTCAAACCTATGCGCTTGACTCTGGGCGGCCCATGAATGCGTCACGGTCAGGGACGCTAACCGCTGCACTCTCATTTCCATCCCACAATGAACTTTTCCAAAATGGTTACATCTCTTTATGTAATGACACAGGAGTCTGATATTCAGAAATAGCTAGCCTCGTTCATCATCATCAACCAACATTTTCAGTGTCCTTAAGAATCTTGTGGGAGGAAAATATAACAATTAGTGCAATTACTATAATCACTATGCACTTTGCTCCAAAACATGACTAAGGGCTAATATCATGAATAACACGAAAAGCACATCTAGATCTGTATATTAAAGACTTAAAGAAACTTTTGTTTCACACTGGTAAAACTTTAAACAGCTTTTAATACTGTAAATGTACCTTTCGATTCAGAAGAGACTTGCGTCGCAACCCAGCCTTTTCCAGTTCTAGTCTACCTCGCAGTGCAAGCTCTATTAAGATGCACCCACGAAGACCTGAAGATATGCAGTCATTCCAGAAGCTTGTGTATCCCTGTGGTAAAATTGAATTACATGACTGTGCTAAAAAAAAATTTAATAATCAGGTACACCTTACAATGTAAGCATGCACAGTTTTCAGCACTGCAACATAAATTTTTCATTTTAATACATCAACTTACTTTTATCATAAAATTAACAAAAGATATTCCTGAATTACTTGACATGATGGCCTATCTTTAGACTGTGTGGAGATCAATTTTAGATTTTCAACATCTAAAGTTAAGTAAGTTGAGGCAAAAAAAGGTTTTATGGCAAAAAAGGAAGCAGTGTTTTGAGTGCCTACTGTATCTGACTGGTACAGCTGATAATCTTGCAAACTTATGTAGTTCTGCAGCTATGAAAAAATAAAAATAATAAAGGAATGAAAACAAAAATATTTACTATATGATAAAAGAATAATTCATAATCACTACTTTGGTGTGGGTAAAATAAGTATAAAAAAAGTTCAGTGGCAATTCACTTGAAAATCAGGCCTTTCTTTTGCATATACAGTATAAGGCAAGTGCTGATACATCTACAAAATCTACATTATTGAAGTGCATGTAACACACTAAAAATACTTCTGAAGTTATTTTTTTCGTTGTTATTGTTATATGAATGTCATGAAGACGTATGGTAAAATACCCTTTTATACAACTTGAAAAACATGAATTTTTTGGGTTGGAAATGATAGCAACATTAAGGGCTTAAATTTGTATGAAAAATTACCCCTACTACACTTCTGCAAGTTTAGTATTCTCTAGAGTAGACTAATATTGCAATGACATTCCCGTTAAATTTTTTTGCACTCATAAACTGCAACTTTACCTACTAAATAACAATACTTATTAATCAGAATCTATTTCAGCTAAGCATCAAACCTGGCCTTCGGAAATGACTATTTGTTTCGTGTTCTTTAAACAGTTCACTGTAATTAAAGAAATACCTGTGGAGGACCATCTATCTTATCATTCATGTTGAAAAATATCAAATACGGCAACAGTAGTATATCGGGGATAATGTGGCGTTAACATAAAAGTGGGTAATGCCCATAAAATAAATCAACTGAACGTATGAAAACCTCACCAAATCTTCTAGGCAGCTAACATTCAACTCTGTTAAAATTTGCTGAACACAAAGTAAACACCGTTCAAATGGAGCCATACGTCAACAAACACAGTAAATAATATGCCATCCTCAGCACGAGAAGAATTTTACATTGGAGACACTGGTTTTATTGCGTTACACATGACACCTAGAGTTGTCATAACCAAATACGGCCATTATTTTTTTGTTCCTGCCACTAACTTGCTATGTGAAGAGTGAACAAATATAATACAAAGTCTAATTTTGCTTCAGCTACTTGGTCAGGTTTTTGTTGAATATGCTGACTTTTTACAGGTGTTTTACCTGTTTCTGCATCAATTAACCCCACATTTTCCCTGATATATATAACCCTCACTACTATTTGGCAAAATACGCTTAGATTTAAGCTCTGCAAGTGTCAGTGTATTCTCTAAATGGTACAGTAGTCCTACAAATGAAATTCAACAAATATCTGAAGCTAATAGCTATGCAGAGCTAAACTTGTCTTTTGACCTGTACTTCACTCATATCATGACACAGGCAATACAGCATGAGAGAAAGGCAAGACAATACCAAAAGTAAAACCAACAATATTGTACACTGTAAAGGAATGAGATTTACACAACTTTCAGACTATCCATCAATATGACATACACATCACATATCATTGCTGACAGCATGACACAGATTGCTACAAAAGCATGACAGATATAAATAGGAAGAGGTGCGTCCCAATTTTGACAGGTGAGTCGGCCACGTCGGTACAATGACCACAGAACCCTGGGGCTAAGCTGCCAACTCTCGCCAATATTTACCTCACTGACATTCACATTTCCTACCTCCTTAATTCAATGAATAGCAGACTTAACAAAGAGCCACCCTGTAGTCACCTCTTTGTCCTTAAGCCCCAGCAGAAGGACTTCTTCCATGAGAGTGAGCCTGGTCTCCTTAGAGTCCCCATCGTCCAGATCGTCGTCACCACTGGAGTGTCTCCTCTTCTCGTCGTCGCTGTCGTTCTGATTCCTCTCTTCCTTATCTCTTTGGACGTTCCTTCGCTGGATGAGCCCGTCTGGTCGATTCATCTTGTCAGGGTTCCATCAATCCACGGAAGAGAGAAGCGTGAAAGGCGTTCCATAAATCCACAAAAGAGAGAAATATGAGGGCCGGGAAGTGCCAACTCAACACTCGCTCCGCACCACAGTAAACACTGCCTCGCGACCTTCATACGCATGCTCCCCTCCTCCCGATATTTAATTACACATTTTTATATGTTTCTCATCATATATATCATATTTTTGCACATTAAAATTTAACAATAAATTATTTGCATCAGTCTTACCTCGTCCAAATGAGATACTGATTGTATTTTCTCTCCAAAACAAGAAAAGTAAGCTTCAGGGCATACACAGAAAACGTATTTCTCTCGTAAGTTCCTCAACCATTTTCTGTTATTTTTCGTTTTGTATCCTTCTGATAACACAAAAGGTCATGATAACGGAACAAAAGGCCTTTGGTTTCCATCTGGACATGGAAGACATAACTCGCACATAGTTAGTTCCATCAACCCAGTGTTTACTTGATGATTCCAATTACAAACTAGTGATAACACTTGTTACAAACTAGCTTACGTGTCTATCATTTTCCTCTCAAACCTATGAGCAGTAAGGTGAGTATCCAAGTTATAACTTCATTTCAAACTACATATCAAAACAAAATCCGCCGAATAACGTACCAATCAGAACCATAATCGAGTAAACTCAATTCACTTTCGAGAACAATGACATTGCTTATCACGTGCCCAGAGTGAAACTTAAACCAGTTGCAGCACACTAATTTCCATGAATATTTTTCTTATATCGCACTTATGTAGATGTGGTGTACTTACGTTTCTTTCTTAGAGAGTGACACATAACACGTCTAAAAGCTCATGACGTATCAAAATCTTCTGATATTTATCTCTAAAAAACACAATGATTGCAGAGAAAATTCATTTATCATTTTACCTGAAATAATTATCAGTAACGTACTTTATTTTGTGTCTACAAATACACGACACAGTCACATCTAAACAGACGGAGAAACGCGACTGTTAAACTCCCTGTAAATATGAATAGCAATCCCAAACAGTGATCTAACGAAAAGAGACTTGTGTAAAGAAATACCGGAGAGATTCATTGCAGATTGGCAAAAGATGAGTGTAAATGAAGCAAGGGGAGTGGGTGAGGAATGGGAGGTGTTTAACGAAGCAGTAATGACATACAAGAAATGCATATGGCATGAGAAAGGTGGGAGGTGGAAAGATTAGAAAGAGTAGTGAGTGATGGGATAAAGAAGTAAAGTTGCTAGTGAAAAATAAAAGAGAGGTGTTTGGACGGTAATTACAAGGAAGGAGTGCAAATGACTGGGGAATGTATAAGAGAAAGCAGCAGGAGGTCAAGAGGAAGGTGTAGGGGTTAAAAAAAAAAAAGAGGGCAAATGAGAGTTTGAGTGACTGAGTATCAGTAAACTTAAGGGAGAACAAGATGATGTGTTGGAAGGAGGTAAATAATATGCGAAAAACAAGAGAACAAATAGGAACATCGGTGAAGGGGGCAAAAGGGGAAGTGATAACGGGTGGTAATGAAGTGAGGAGGAGATGGAGTATTTTGAAGAATTGTTGAATGTGTTTGATGATAGAGTGGCAGATGTAAGGTGTGTGGATCGGGGTGGTATGTAAAGTGAGGGAGTCATGTAGAGTGATTTGGTGAAGAGAGAAGAGGCGGTGAAAGCCTTGCTTAAGACGGAATGTGGCAAGGCGGCTGGAGTGGATGGTATTGCATCTGAATTTAATAAGGAAGGGGGTGACTGTGTTGTTGATTGGTTGGTAAGGATTTGTAATGACTGTATGGATCATGATGAGGTGCCTGAGGATTGGCGAAATACTTGTATAGTGCCATTGCATAAAGGCAAGGTGGATAAAGGTGAGTGTTCAAACCACTGAAGCGTAAGTTATTTAGTGTACCAGGTAAGCTATATGGGAGGGTAGTGACTGAGAGAGTGGAGGCATGTACAGGGCATCAGATTAGGGAGGAGCAGACTGGTTATAGAAGTACTAGAGGATATGTGGATCAGGTGTTTGTTTGGAAGAATGCGTGAGAAATACTTCCTTATGTATTTTTGTTTTTACTGTATAAGGCATTAATGAATCTGCAGAAAGCATAAGATATGGTTAATTGAGATGCCTTGTGGAAAGTCTTAAGAATATACGGCGTGAAAGGAAAGCTGCATGGAGCAGTGAAACGATTTAATTAAGGGTAAAGCATTTGTACGAGTAGGAAGACAGGAGAGTGAATGATTCTAAGTGAAGGTTGGTCTGCAGCAGGAATGAGTGAGGTCGTAAAAGTTGTTTAATATGTTTATAGGTGGGGTGATGAGGTAGGTAAATACGAAGGCCTTGCAGAGTGCGGCGAGTATACATAAGTATTATCTTCCATTTACAGGAGTCCCTTCTTTGGGGCTCCCGCAGAGCTAAGGAAGCTAGCCACGTTCGCCGGGCGGAGATACACCATATAAAGTGTGGTGATGATGTGCCTGTGGGGCAACTGAGCAGTAGGTGTTCAGTGCCTTTATTGTGGTAGTTGTAGCATCGTGGGCAGGATGGGTCTGCTGATGTGGTGAAAAGGTTTCTGAAGTGTTGGAGGGATGGGTAGCGTCCACAGCAGCGCAGATGGTAAACAATAACTCTCATGTGTCTGGGGAGTGTAGAATCTGATGGATGTGTGTCTGGGGAGGGGGGGTTAAGACTGGGTTGGGAAGTCGGTTGGTAACTGGCTGTCAGGACACTTCGCTGTGTTTATGTTTTGTCGTTTTTGACAGGGGGATCTGAAGTGCTTCATGGGTACATATGCATACACACGATGGTGTCCCACGAGTGTGGAACTCCCTTCTATTACACTACAAAGAGACAACTATTAATCATCTATAAATATCCGCAGCCAAACACATCACTACGTCAACCATTTCCTTTGTGTCTGAACAACAGGAAATACAGAGTTTTGACACATGTTTATATATCATTACTATTATCATCATTGTTGTTGCTGCAGTTATCATTATTACCATTATCATCATCGTCATTATTATCATTATTATTACATAACCCTGGTGCCCGTTACATGTGGTTTCCACAACTGAGAGGTTGCCCTCCGCGCAAGAGCAGAGCAAGGCGGGGTCCATGGGTCGAGAACGTCCTCAACGACATTGCCGTCTTTTACATCCGGTAACAGTGGTACAGTCTCGTCGCGGATGACTTACAAAGGAACACAAACACCGACATACCTCTGGGTCCCTTTGAGGCTGTCTATGATAGCGAATATTAGTGTGGCGGAAGGAAACTAACTGTATAACCCAATGACAGAACTGAAACACCATTTGAAACTGTCTCTAAAGACAGAGAAGCCTCATCACCCATCACCGGTGCAACTAATATTGACAGACCCACCGTCCAACCTAAGCATTCCTTCGGTGTGTGACAGACGTCCTACGAACGTGGTGGTTTCACCTGCTCCCCGTGTCCGTGCCTGTGAACAACCTTACGTGCCTGCTGTACCGCTTGTCAAGACAATCACTTCCCACGGATCAACTCCCCGATGGTTCCCGTGTGTTCCTCCCGCCACACAAACAGTCTACCTAAGATTTCTCCTTCACCTTTCTCAATCTGTTCTTCCTCTGACGCAGTGGTTCCCCAGCGTGTGAGGTGCCGCCTCCCAGCGGGCGTTTCTGAAGTTGGGGCGGGTGGTCAGCGCACTAAGGGGTGGGGAAGGGACTCAGGAAGAATCTCCTTGTCCTTGACTGGAAATACACAAACAGTAAAGAATCATCAATTGTTCCCAGGAGACACACGTATCATCCGTCCATCCACTGACCTTAATACATGCAATTTTTTTCTGGGGTAAGGGGGTGGGATCAGTTATCACAGTTGCTTGAGAGGGGGCTCTGGTTTGACGGAGGTTGGGAATCACTTCTGCAATGTGTCATGCCACGCCACGTGTGGCTGTCTCCTGACAGGATCAGTTCCTGTCCTCCTCCCGTCTAGCTGTAACCTGGCGGGGATGGGGCCAGGATAACCTCCAGGTCCAGCACATCTTGCCCATCCTACAACCCTCGATATACGATCCAGTCTCCTCGTGAAGGAACCTGGAAAACCAAACGATATTTTTTTACTGGAAAATGTCGTACTGAAGACCTTCATTACATCACACAGTAATATAATATTCTCTAGATGTTCATCTAAGAATGTGAGGTACAACAAAATAGAGAAATGCAGCTTCCTAGACTTTAGGAAAGTTACTGCTCCTGTCAGCATCATTCTACCAGGGTGGCACGTGATCCAACGAAGGCTGTATTGTACTCTCACGAACTCCTTTCTGTTATCTTACCCACAGCAACGAGAGGAAACAGTTTCTCCTTTTCCGACATACAACTGACAGAATCATATCTAATTTTTGTGTGTTTTGCTTGCACAGTGGTCACCTGGTGCTGTTATGTCCTTACTGCTGGCATGGGTTTAACAAGGTAATCTCCCAGCGATCGAAACACGGGTTGGAGCCTATGGGGTGTTACGTTATTACGCCATGATGCCGGAAAAGCCACGAGTCTTGCACTTCGGGTGACGCTCCGTCTGGACACTGGTGTAGTAGCTCCGCCTTATGTGGGTTATTAAACGGAATTACTCTATCGTACCATTCCCTTCTCTTCTCATAACCCAACACTCACACCCGCCATAGTTTATCATGTACATATTCATGCCACCATGAACCGTCCCACGCATCAGGGGTTTCAGTACTTCAGGTAACAGATTTGATCCCTCTCCCCTGACTGTCGACACCAAACTCATCTTTGTGTATAAGTAAAAACATCAGCTGTAAGGAATTCATGGTTTATAACACGATCAGTAACTGCTTATGCCATAGAGAATACATTTAACATTGCTCTTTAGAGCAACTTTCCGCTAAGATTTGCTCTCTGCTGAGCATTGCTATCTTAAGCGCTGCTTTGTTCAGTGCTGTGTTGTTGCTGCCGCAAGAACTGTAACACAAAGGAATCGGTGTTGTCCTGAGTACTCTTATCTTGGGAGATAACGACCCCAAGTCCGTCACAAGGGTGATTACAGCCGTCGCAATGGAAGATGCAGCCATCACATGGGTAAAAAAAAGCGTCATATGAGCGAAGACTCTTGTCATGTGGATAGATCTATCCGTCACAAGGATAGAGGGATTCGTCACAGGGAAAACCATGTCAGGACAGCTTTATTCGTCACACGGGCGGAATCAACCGTCAGGGCAGCTGCATCCGTCACAGAGACAGAGGCATCTGTCACACGGACGGAAGCACCCGTCACTAGGACAGAGGCATCCGTCACAAGAACAGAGGCACCCGTCACAAGGACAGGAGCGTCACCGTCTCAGGGGAAAGCACCCGTTACGAGGACTCACGCTCCACGCAGACGGCATCTTGAATCACAAAGCCATGACTATCCGTCACCAACGGGGCAGCAACCCCCCCCCCACTACACATGACCCTTAAACTTTCACATTTTGTTTACCCCAGATACTTGGGGGGGGGGGGAGAGAACCCAGCCGACAATGTACTGACTTTCTAACTCTACACTTCAACTTGTTGCTTTTTATCGACTGCAACAATGTTTGAAGTATCGAAGTGGTAATTAAGAGAACCTCGTCGTTCCCCCCCCCCACCAACCAGGGAGAAAGTAGACGCTACCGAAGACAGTGTGTTGGACTCTCGTGACACAGCGGGTGTTGGAGTGTTTGGAGAAAGTCCCACTGAGACAGTTCACACCAGGAGGGTGATGGACTTCCAGCAGAAGGCACACAAGATGCATGGCACTCAAGGTCCATGGCATACAAGATCCATGGCACTCAGGATGCATGGCACTAAAGATCATTAGCACTCAAGATCTGTGTCGTCCCAGAAGAGAGACAAATGACGGTAACCCTTCAATTTTGGTCTGGGTCTTGGATTAGGAGGAGGGCGTGTTTGAGTCCAGAGCTGGACACTACAGCAGGAGACAAAACATTTAAAACATGAATGTTCCAGAGAATATATGGCGATGCCTAGGAGAGTAAAAGCCCCAACTGTCTAGTATTGGTTGGGCAGAGCCTGTGTCGGTCATATCAAGGTCTGTACTGCCAGTGGGGACGGGGTTTTGTACGGCAAGATCCTCATCTCGTTTCCTTACTCACACTTGAGAGAGAGAGAGAGAGAGAGAGAGAGAGAGAGAGAGAGAGAGAGAGAGAGAGAATCAGACAAGGGTAACATCACACGCTGCAGGTTTCCGCTAGGAGCTAGGAGACCTGCAGAGTGTGTGGACGCGGCCAAGACCTCAAACCTTAGCTATACACTCGATAGGCTTTAGTATGGTCGACAAGGTAGTTCCACCCTGGTAGTGACGCCCCATGAGCGACCAGGTCATGAGAGTCTGCGTCAGATAAAGTTATCTGCAGGGAAGTAATACGACGCAAGCGGCTTCTCCACTGATAAGGGAAAGATAATTCATGGCGACCACTGCAGCAAATTGTGGGCGGGCGCTACGAGGCCCCCCTCCACCCAGCAACACCTGAGCGGCCAGCCCTGACACCCCCTCCCCCTCCCTCACGACACCTGTTGGACGCCAGTGGTACTAACATTACGCAATCCTGATTTTATCTATAATCAATCTTGCCTAAACATCGGCCATCTAATAATTTACAAAAACATCCAAAGTATATGAAAACGACCGAGGTGGGGAGAGGAACGGGAAGTTATGACTAAGTTAAAGATAACTCGGCGGCCGAGTACGTGGATAGTCTAGAGCCACAGATGTGGCGACACCTGCACAGGGAATACACGCACGTGTTGTGGCCGTGAGGAACACTGGTTGAATCCAGTCATAAATAGCTAGGCTCGCCAGTAACAACATCATCCACATCTATTACTCGCTTAGATCAAGATAGTTTTACTTTTCCGAAAGAAAGAAGAATGAAAGGGGCCAAGTGAGGATTTTCCATCTAAGGCTCAGTCCTCTTCTTGACGCTAACGCGGGAAATGGCGGATATGAAAAAAAAAAAAAAAATATATATATATATATATATGTGTGTGTGTGTGTGTGTGTATGTGTGTGTGTGTGTGTGTGTGTTTTATTACCTACCTCACAATATAAAGACAGACTTGTACACTCGTAGGGTCCCAACTCTTGAACATTCTATACAGTGGTATAGCGTTTCAGACTTCAGTATGCTGTCATTGTCACAACTTCACCACTCAGCTTACTTTATTCAGCTGCTGCTCTCACACTGCAAGAGAACTTCTTTATATCTTTTTAGTAAGGTTACTCACCTCAGGTCTCGGCCTCTGGTTGTTCTATTTTGGCACCTTTTGCAGAAATGTTCCTGTCAACATCGTCATCAAACTGGTTTATTAGAACACGTAGGTTGTGATCAAGTCACCCCTTACTCGTCTCCCTTCCATGGAGGACGTATGTTTGGCCTCTGACTTCTCAGTGTTACCCAGCCCTCTTATCATAGATACCACTGATTTTTGCCCTCCTCTCCACCTGCTTTATCATTGTTTGTACCTTAATCGCGGTGACCAGGCTTGAGTGGCACATTAGTTGAATGCAAGCTGTCAAGAGCTTTTGGAACATTGACTTATTCCTCATGTTGTTGCATTAACACTGGCTGATTATCAGACACATATCAAACCAATGGTGGACATTGCCCGAGTCCCATGGTATATCTGTACACTCTTTGTTATTCTCGACTTCTCTCATGACCTTAGTATCATCTCTAGTCATACTCAGGTGTGAGTTCCGTCCTCCTGACAATTCATTTACGCAGATCACGAGACAACACGTCTTAAGATGGATATCCGCCACGCGTCACTGTCAAACCCATTTTGAGAAGGCTCCTTTGACATGCGTCCGTTTTCCCCTGTTACTAACATGATTTCCCATCCATCAAACCAGCCCAAGATCTTTTCCCCAGCCTTCTATGTCCTTGTCGCCCCAGTCGGCCGTACTGCCACCCCCAACACCGAAAAGAAAAATCTTCATCTTTGCTCCAGTGGACAGCACGAGCCCTGTTTGGCCGACCATTGAAAGTTCATTAAAATTTGCCCTGATGCACCTCATATATCTATATCTATATCTGTATCTATATCTATATATATCTATAATTGTTACGGTAGGTACCACTTATCGATCAGCCCGACAGGGGCCCTAACGGTGTGATTATTTTTGTGACGGAGATAGCGTTCTGCATTCGTGTTGCCCCGACTGTTAACCTTGTATGTACAGTATGTGTACACAATCAAAAAAATATCTTTACGATTTTGTGCAAGACAATATATCACAACGGACGATGGCATCATAAAATTCTGTAAGGTCTTGCCACACACTGGTTGCCCTGCTTTCCTGATAAGGTGGGATGTGGATTACTAGTAAAATTTCCTGCCATTTGTCTTGTTTTTATTACATGTTATCTAAATGGTTATATTAAGTGCAGATGAAGACGATGGATTATAATATATTATTCATGTGCGACCATACACTGGGAATACCGTAATACGTACTTGTTAATGTTGGTAAT